>BGPR01000078.1:955775-1187537 GCA_013235015.1 Araneus ventricosus
GAAAATGTCAGAAATAAAGGAAATATCGCACAGCATCCTTACATTTTTTTATCATCTTATAATTTCCAAATGTAACCATATATGCAAAATTATTCTTAACATGAATAATAATTAAGTAATTACTTAACAATTACTTAGGTTTTTGAACAGAATCCATGCTCCAGCACATTAAGTCAGCGATTCTCGACCTCAGGGTAGCGTCCCCTAGAGGAGCGCGATAACACAGAATGGGGGAGCAAGCATATCGAAAAGAAAATATATTATTATTTTTAAAAATGATTATTTTACTGAAAGGAAAGTAAAACAAAATACATTCCGACATAATAAAAAATAAAATACAATTTACATTTGATATAATACACTTATAAATAAGATTGTATTAGTACTGGATAAATGTATTTAATAATTAACTTATCAATCTAAAATGACAAGTTTAATAATTAGTGTTTCCTCCTCGACGGATTGCTCGCAAAGCCGCGAGAATGTCTGTTATAAATGTCGGTAAGACAGAGCAATAGACTAAGACATACAAGAGATAACACTCTGGTTTTGTCAATCCAGGGGATCGGTGTGCAAAATATCCATACATTTACTTATTCTTGGAATTTGTAAGGTTCTATTCCATTTCATAATTCAGGAGGGTCGACTCAACCTAATGGTTGTAGAGTTATTTGATGACCCCGATTAGCACGAATTAGGGCTGCGGCATCAACTACAAGCAACCCTCACCATATTTAAAAAAAGGCGTTAAATATTTAAATAGAGTGTTACTTAAGAGCAGTGTCACACAATTAATTAAGGTCGTAGTGTGGCTTTAGCGACAAATACCAAAAATCACATTATTGTATGCTTGTTTTGTATGGGGCGACGAAAATTATGATTGAAAATTGGGTCGCAAATACACGAAAGGTTGAGAAGTAATGAGCTAAGATTCTGTT
This sequence comes from Araneus ventricosus, assembly GCA_013235015.1. Lineage (NCBI taxonomy): Eukaryota > Metazoa > Arthropoda > Arachnida > Araneae > Araneidae > Araneus > Araneus ventricosus. The sequence goes on from BGPR01000078.1 coordinate 956,714, forward strand.
GAAGATTAAAACTTTTTTTGTGCTTTCTTTCACGCCATACAGAATCGTGCTTGATATTGTTAAAAGGATTTACAAGAACGAACCTTTGTTTTTCCTTTAAAAAAAAACTAAAAGCAAAATTTAAGATTCATTTTATTGTTCAAATTTGATGATAATTTTTTTTGTTTCAAAACCTAATACAAAATTTTAGTTTTCGACAATGGAAAGAATGTTTTAAAAAATATTCTAAGAACATTGTTTTATTTTTATATGTTTTCTCTAACTGTTTTTACTTTATTCCTCTAAGAGCATTTTTAAAGCATTTAAGTATTCTCGAATTTTTATTCTAACAAAAAGAGGTAATTTTTTACATATTTGTGGGCTTACTGAATAGGAAATGCATCAGTTCTATATTTAAAAAAAAATCATAAAATTCTAAATTCTGTTAAATAATTAAAAGTTCTGACAATTATAATTTCTTATATAAATTGTATTATAAAATAAAATATGCATCAATAATAATATAAGGTGTATGTATAATCAATTATAATGTAATTAAAATATATATTAACCTGAATTTCAATGAAAAAAAACTATTTATATTTGAAATATAAACAATGATTTGTTTACTAGTGGCAAAAAAGCATATAGTTAAATTTATACATTTCAATTCAAAGTCATTAATTACAAATTTTGTTTAGAATTTATTTTGAAATATCTAAATATCTCTTCAAAATAGGTGGGTAGGAGCACTTATAAAAGCTAAACTTAAACAGATTTGGAACAAATGGTTTCTTTCTGCTTTTACTCGTTTTAGTGTGTTATTTATGTGAGTATCTGAAAGTTCATAATCTTGTGTGTTTAATTTTTAATAAATATTTACTTTTTTACTAAATAGTTATAGGTTATCTTAAAGTAATTCTACACGCTTTCGTAATTAACTTTGTTTCCAACAAATAACGAAACTCTGATAAATTACTTTACGCTGAAATAATATATATATATGTAGCTAAGCGAAGATATGAAATTTACTTGCAGCATACAGTGACTTTTATATATATTGTGTGTGTTTGAAAATTCGGTAGCGGAGAAAATGTTCGATATTTTTAAAAATATACCTAGAATTGCTTCTTGGAGTGTGTCTTCCATTTAACTTTTTGTATTCAAGTATCTGTCTTCATATGAATTGCATGTTCTGTTAATAACTTTTAACTATAGTGCTAAAATAATCCAAAATTTGCCTGTTTCATCAGCATCATGTTATAAAACTCTGATAATCTTTATCGTCTTATATTAGAGGTTAGTAAAATAAATTAGCTATTAGATATATAGCAATACGTAACCGAACGAAGCACATCAAAGAGAGAGAGAGAGAGGTGGATGTCCCAGTTGAAGGGAAGGGGGAACGAAATATTGCATTTATTTTTGCTTCCCGCAGTTGGCAGATAGTTGTACATCATAGTTTAAGGAGTAACACCCTAATTCCGTTGCTAAGGCCCACCGTACCTCCTGCGGTCTGGAAGCGAGCAAGAATAGAAACTATGTTTAGATGCATTGCAGAAGTTGAAGTAAACTCTCCGTTTCCACTTTCTTCTCCCTGATTTGCATACTTCGTGACTGCCGAGAAAAAGAGATTCAGATTGCTGTGGAGTGTCCTTCATAGCAAATCACGTCACCATTTCTTCTGTGCTCGCAATGTTGGTATTTATATTTTGCTGCTCGCTCAGCAAGTCAGAATGATGCTTTTCGGGTGGCTTCTCGTGTATGGACCGGGCGTCGGGTTTGACTCTTTGAAATCAACTTAGTTATGCTTTGAGATTCTTATAAATTGAATCTCGGATGCAGCAGAAAGCTACTTGCTTCCAACATTTGTCACATCCGCTGATAAAACGTTGCTGAAAATCCTTAAAAGCAAAACTATTCCACCAAATAATATTCTTTTATAATCTTCTTAACTATTAAAACATATAAAACAAAGAAATGTAACCATATATGTTTTAAAGTGGTGTAATTTATGTTTGTGCTCATATCTACTGTGCTGGCAATATCTGTATTTATATTTTGCTGCTCACTCAGCAAGTCAGAATGATGCCTTTCGGGTGGCTTCTCGTGTATGGACATGACATCGGGTTTGACTCGTTGAAATCAAGTTAGTAACGCTTTGGTATTCTCATAAATTGAATCTCTGGTGCAGTAGAAAACTGCTTCCAGACTTTGTTACATATACTGATAAAACGTTTCATGGTCTGCTAATCAATTAAAACATCTAAAACAAAGAAACTTGCAGTACTTTATAAAAGCATTAATAAAACCACTGGCTTGCGAGAATTTCTTTAAATAAAAAATCTGACGATCTATATCACTATCTATCTATATGACTATCTATCAGTCACAGAAAAAATATTCGGGCACTTTAACGAAAAAAAATTGAAGTCGATTATTTCTGTTATTTTTGGGAGTAACTATAACTTTTTGTAGTATCTTATAAAATATACTATTAGACATAATTGCAGGAAAAAGGAGCTGAATAAATTAAATAATTAAGCAACTTTTACACCTTTCATTGCCAACAAGGTGAAAACAAATGTCAAAAAAGTATTCGGACAGTGAGATAAATTGAAGTCTTTTGGCGATAAATCAAAAGAAATGAAATGCTTACTTGCTTTAAGGTACGGCAACCCTTTGATTAATCAGTCCTAACAATGAAAATCAGAAAGTGTTTTGTAACGTGAAACATGGGTCGAAAGAAACACGAAATTAGAACTGAAATGAAAAAACTCATGGTAGATCACTATAAAAGGGGAAAATCTATTCGAAAAATAAGTGATATTTTAAAAATAAGTAAATCAACAGTATTTAGTATAATTTTTTCAGGAAAACTGGCTCTATAGAAAATAAAGCACGGACAGGACGGCCAGCAATTTTCACATCTCGTGAGCAGAGGTGGTTTGTTAAAAAAATCACTATCAATCCGAAGATAAGTGCTCTTAAATTAACGCTTGAAGCTAGAAAACGTTTCGGGAAAATATCTCATCCTGAAACTGTAAGAAACATGTTGAGGAATCATGACTTTCATGCTCGAGTTGCTAGAAAGAGACCGTTTATTAGTAAAGTGAACCAGAAGGAGAGATTGAAATTTGCTAGAAGTTATTTTTAAAAAAACCGAAAAAGTTTTGGGAGTCTGTAATTTTTGTTGACGAAAGTAAATTTAGTGTTTTTTTAAATGGTAAACAAAAGGTATGGAGAAGACCTAACGCTGAGCTTAAACTAAGAAATCTTTGTACTACAGTGAAACATGGCGGCGGCGGCCAACTTGTCTGGGGTTGCATGAGTAGCTTTGGAACACGAAATCTAGAATTAATTGACAGCAAAGTCAAAAAATATGGTTACTAAGACATTCTTAAAAGAAATATAAGACAAAGTGCTCAAAAAATGGGAATTTTTGCCAATTTTAAACTCTACCAAGACATTGATCCGAAGCATACGTCCCATATTTGTAGGCTATAGGCTCTCTATCATTGTCCTATGGTCATTAAAAAACGCCAGCCCAAAGTCCCGACCTTAATCCTATAGAACATTTATGGGATAATATACAACAGAGTTTGCATTAAAATAATTTTACGAGCAAAAATATCCTGAAAGAAAAACTAATTAAAGCATGGAGAAATATTAATTCCAATATATGCAAGAAATTAGTCAATTCAATGCCAAGTATATTGAAAGAAGTTATAAAAAACAAGGGTTGGCCAACAAAATACTAAAATAGTGCTTTCAAGCAGTAAAAGTATTTTTTGTTAATTTATTTATAATTGTCTGAATACTTTTTTTGGACTGAAAGTCTGCTGTAAAAGTATTAAATTATAATTCAATTCAAAAGTAGCGTCAATTATACTTTAATTTTTAATTTTAAGAAAACTATTTCAATAGCATATGTATTTTTACACCTTGTAGGATTTAAAGACAAGATTCGTTTTGCAATATATAGTTTTAATATTTTTTATTTGATGAATAAAGTGTTATTCATCTTGGTGTCAGAATACTATATATATAATTTTACTGTATTGGGCATTCTGGAATATTTTTGTATTTGAAGTAATATTGTATTTTGTCATCGCTTCGTCGTGGTGGTTCGTGTTTATAAATATTAAGCATGAGACAATTAGAGCAGCCATGAAGGGAAAAATCATTTTTTACTTTATGTTGGTCATGCGTATCTGGCTACATATATGGTTTTGTTATATTTTTCTGATGAGTGAATTCTTTTGCTCTCTTGGTATAAAATTTTATGCAAAATAAAATTCTTCAAACTCACCATTTGCTGAAAGAAAGTAAACTTTTAAGCGCATTGTGAAATTCAATTTCATAATTAGAAAATATGTTGGAAGAAGAATAATCAACTACAGCAGAAGTGCTGAAGAAACGTTTGGAGTAATTTTGAATTATAAAAACTAAATGCTATTTGATGGAATAAAGATTTTTATTTTAAAAAGTTGTATATGAAAAAAAAATTATACAACTCATATAAAAATTAGAGTAAATGCTGAAGTTCCATGTTTCAAACAGGGTGCGTGAGCTCTGATGCTCTTAACCCTTGGGCCTCACAATGCTGAAATTAAACGATATACCGGCATAGAACTTTATTACACTTGGTTATTATTTACAGAAAAGTACAGTTAAATAGATTCAATATTAATTCATTTTATTCCATAAATTGTGGGGGAAAATATAAATAAGTTAAAAAAGAAAAAAAATTAAAACAAGAAGCAAAACAGATAATTAAATTGGAAAAATAATGAGTATTAACTTAATATAATTTATCGGCAATCAGTCGCAGCTGAGCAAATCTAGTGGACTAAACAGCCAGTCTTAAAATTGTTGGTGATAATGGTTCTCAGGAACACTAGTTGTCTTAAAAGGCTTGCATAAGTATGTAATGTTTGTCTTCAGTCGAAGAGTAAGTGTGTTTCTGAATAAAGTATTTTGAAAACTGCGACTAATTTGCAATTTTGTTAACTTACTGATTACCTGAAGTTTATTTAAAGCAACAGTTTGAATTAAACATTTTCCTTTAACTTTGCTATCATGATCATTTTCTGTCAAGAAAAAATTTACGTGATCCCATATTCCAGCGTGGCATTTTTTTCATGGCCTCAATTTTAAATGTTCGATAAAAAAAACATAATAAGCAAGGAAGCCTTAAATGATAATTAAAGATAATTTAACAAATTAAATGAATGCAATCAGTTAGCTACGTTTTTAAAGGATTATTTTCTTCATTTATTTTGCATTCATAATTTCAAAAATATGAATATTGTCATCAAAATTGTCGCCACTCCAAAATTCATGGTTACTACAACATTTGAGAGCGCAGTTTATGGCTTTGAAATCTTGTCTTAACCCCTTAAAAGGCTTCGAAGTTTTCCTCCAAGTTTTCCAATTCATCTCTTTTTAAATGTTTATGGTAGGCTATTTTACCACCTATGATTAGAGCTGCTATCCCTTAATAACTTCAGACAGCACAAAGACATTAATAAACATTTTGACCACATGGTGCGGTTTTAAGAATCAAGGTAATTATCGGTTTATTTTGAGGTAATAATTTTCCATCACCTAACGCTGAAAAGGAAGTTTTGTGTAAATTCTCGCTAATTTTTTCGATGAAACAAAAAGCTACATATTTCAATTGCTTATCTCCAGCCACAATGAAGTGTCTTGATTTCTTAATTAATTATTAATTAATCGTATTAATTTAATAAGCTAAATGAATTTATTTTTTAAATAAATCTCAATGCCAAAATATTCTGATATACCATTATTTGGAAAAAATGGCCCTTTAAAGGGTTAAATGATGAAATAAAATAATATGACAACTTGTGTTAAATATTTACTACGATCGAAAGTTTACAATTTTTCATATTGAATAGATACACGTAGTTGCAATTTTTAGGTATTTTTAAGGCTTTTTTTAATATCGCGTTCATAATTCTGATAAATATTTTTTGGCAGAATAAAAATTTTTCAGTTAATAGTTTTCATGAATATGAAACTGTTTAGGGAAGAGATTTTTTTAAAATGCATTCTTTCAGGAATGCGAAGTTCTGCTTTCTCTAGGATGTTTTTTGCCGTTTAAATTTGAGTTTCTTAAACTATACTAGATCCAAACCGGAGAGGGGTTGTTTAGAAGAAATTTGAAGATGCAAAGGTGTTAGTATTCGAAGCTTCTGTGTGATTCTTCAGTAATGAAAAATAAATATAATGACGAAACTCATCTTACTTGAAATACTTTTTTATTTTAAAATTTATCAAACAACTGCATGAAAAAATTGTTGATTTTATTATTTTATTAATGCTTCACTTGTTGATTTTATTATTTATTTATTAATGCTTCACTTGTTTTTTTTATTTTCATATATGTACATTTGAAATCGCAAACATCTTTTTTCCTTTCGATAACGGGTGGAAAATTTACTAAGCCTTGGTCTAAGCTTTGTAATAAGGATGTAAAATCTTTTGTTTTTTACTCGAATTTCACACAAATGAAGTTATTATGGCTATAATTTAATGCAGGAGTTGCTAATTTGCTTTACGGGGCTAACCATTAATTAAGCATAGAAAGAAATTTTGCTGCAAATAGCTTAGTGTTAGTGGAGGATAACTGTATATATTGTAGTTATATTCACTGACGTGTTGAATGTTAAACTACTTTTAATTTATTATTATGAAACCGTCTGTAATTAAATCAAGTATTCTTTTTTTGGGGGGGAGAGGGGTCTTAAGTTGTGAGTTTTGTACTTGAATTTTTAGACTATTCTAATCATATTGACATTTCTTTCTATGATGAATATCATTACCGAATTAAATTTTTGTAGATGATATCGTATTCCTTAATGTTTAAATTCAATTTCATCTACCGCATACCTCTTTTTTAATTTTTTAAAATAAATAATTGGTAATTCTTATTTTTCATCCCGTTTGCACGCTTTTTTAAGGCATATATTTATACCGATGTTCTTTCTTTCAATTGCAGTTCCCTTCATTTTGAGCCTTATAATTTTTCACGTTCTCTGATATTGCTAGTACAGATTTTCTGAAAGATTACAATAATGAAGAAGCTTTAGAGATCATTTAACATCTCTTTATTAGATTGTGAATTTAATGTTGGAAGAAACGGTGAATGAGCTTTTTTCCTGTGTTGGTTTTAACACTCTTTTAATATTTATATTAGCTTAAGTGAGTCCAAAATGTTGCAACCTAAAAGACTTGCCACTTTTTACTTTCGTGCCTCACTTGTTTTTTTGTGACAATTACTTATGTGTCAAGCTTTCGCGTTTTTATAAATTGATTTGTTTTCTTACTTTTTTTTTATCAGATGGGTGATTTTCTTTTTTGTGTTGTGCTGCCTAAGAAATTAATTCTGATAGGCATGTTTATTGTTTATAACCTTGAAGTGGCATTCCTTTGCAAAAGGAAATAAAAATTTTAAAATGTTGAACAACATGTTTTCAAATTTCATATCTAAGCATATTATTTTCTTTCCACTAAAAGTATAAAGTTGCTCAAACTTTTTATTAAAAAAAAGCGTGTCATTTGCATTGCAATACAGGCTCTTTTCTCTTTCCGTTGTTTAGATGACATCATTCGGAAAAGCGTCATTTTTAAATGTGTGAAAGTGCACTTTGTCCTAAAGAAATCGACTCGGCTCTGCGACATCTGCCCTCTATCTTTATTTCGTATCACATTAAGTGACATTCGTCACTATCTCGAGATTAAAGGGGTTATCTTAGGGTCTAAAGTACGTTTCTCATTTTTTGATTGTCTGGCGGGCATCAAAAAATGTCTAGAAAAGATACGTGAAATCTAACAAAAGAACAGAGATCAAAGTGGGTCTTGCCCGAAGTCTGTTGCTAAACAAAGAAATTGTTTTAAAGCTCATGGAACGCTTTCCTTCTCTGCGGTAAAACGCCTGGAGAGGAAATGGTATCCATATTTTTTTTCAGATTTATACTTGTTATGTTTTAATATTCATTTTGCATTTATTTTATATAGGATTTCTTGTAATATGTTCTGTTGTGGATATTGATTTAAACAGAAGACAAGTTTCCTTCTGAATTGCTACCTTGAAGTCTCATTTTTTAAAAATATATTCTCATCTAACAAAATATAAATTACTTTTATAAATATATTAGCTACTAACAAGTTGTTAATAGTTTCACTGAATGGTAATGGATATAGCTAACAAAATGCTAAAAAATGAAAATGCTTATTTTTTTCAGCATTAAATATTATTTTCTTAATTTTAGGTATTACTTGCAAACCTTGTCCTGAATCAGATTTTAAAACACATAGTCCAACAGAAACGATGTTAAAAAAAGAAAAGTGTAAGGAAAGCAGAAAAATTAATTTATTTTGAACTCAATTTTCTTTGCAAATTAATTAAAAACATTAATTATTTAATTGAAGATTCTTAGCTAAAAACTTTCCTTCTTCAATTAAAAATATACTAAGTAAATAATTTTATTACCTGGTAATTAAATTATTCCATATCATTGTCAACAAATGTTACCGTAAAACGGGGTTTGCAGCAATTTTCATGACTTCCGACAGAATTTAGAGATTATTTACATATATTTCTCTAAAAGAAAAGTTTTTCTAATTTTTTCCTCATTGAGGGATTATTAGAGAAACGTTTTGCAGCAAAATTTGAATCAGACGGTGATTTAATAATTAATTATATTTCTAAACTTTGGCGCAAAGTTACTTTTAATTTAAGTAATTTTAAAGTAGTTCAGTTAAAGTAATTTTTTTCAGTATATTACAAAAAAATTATCTGGCTGCAATTCGAGATATATTTATAGAAAGCCTGGGTGAAAATATACAATCAAAATAAATTTCTTAAATGCCTGATTATAATTAACAATTTTATGTCATTGTATTCGGTCAAAGCAGGATGGCGTTTTAGAAATCCTTTCATCCAATTATTGACGGCTGCGTTATTAATATATATATTGCCTCATCTTCTTAGTAAGATAAATGTTTATTATCATTTTAAGATCTATATTATTGTCAGGAAAACCAAAGTCACTGAATTAGACTACACGTTACAACGGTCTTTTTCTTATTGGAGAAAACCAGGGAATGTTCATGTTTAGTTATATTAATTAGCTTTTTTTGTAACACACTGTTCACTTGGGTACCAAAAAAGTTTCTATCTCTTTAAAAATACCCTAAACTTGTGAAATCGCGTTAAATCAAACTTCTAAGGTCTCTGGAGAGAACTTTATATGCTTACAAGTCCCTGACTTCCTTTTATACACCCTGAGTATATCTGAAGCGTAAGCAAACATTATTATTATTATTTTTAATACAAAAATTAATTAAAAAACCATCTGGGGTTTCTGTTTATCACAATTTTCCGTGGTGCAAAGAATACCTTCTTTTCGGTGCAAAGTTACCGGAGGTCAGAAAAAAATTATAACTTAGCTAACAAATGTAATTGGCATTTAAAGCAACAAAGTGAAAGCTAGGCTTATCTTTCACATTTAAAAGATCTTGTCTTCAGAAATGGCATACTCACCAGAGACACATTTTGCAGCACTAAAAGTTTTGCTGAAAAATTGGCTCGTATTTTCCTTCTGGAACCTCCTAAATAATTGTTATATACGTTTCAGGAATGAAATGCACTAGTCAGTGTTCCCAAGAAGCTAGAAAAAAATCTGAACCCCGTACCTATAATCAGTCGATCTCTATTTCACTTTTCACACAAATTTTGTACTGGTGCAAAGTTACCTTCACGAGTGCAAAGTAACCCCGTTTTACGGTACTGATACAAAATTGAATTATGGTGCACTGAGAGGTTACATTTGAATTTTCTTTTAATTCTCTAAATTTCGTCTGTCGTTCTGTATTCCGAAAATGGAAGGAATCTCGTTTTAAATGTTTCAAGAACATTTCTTAAAGTTGCTTGTTTTCCCACTATGAATGATCTCATGCTGAAAAGTTTTACTATCTCCTACTTGCAACAACGCTGAAGAAAGCAGTTACATTCTCGAGATTTTGTAGTTATTGTAACAAATTAATATTTTAAAATTATCTCAAATGTTTTTGGACCTAATTTTTAATATTCATTGAGAATAAATTCTCGTAATTTAAAAAAAATTAAGAATTTTATTAAGGACTTTATAAAATTACATACAGAAATCTTCGCAGTTATTCCAAAATGATAAAATATTCCCTATTCATTAAGTTTTTATTATACTGTTAAAGTAATATATTTTGAACTGTTTAATTATGATAAGTAAAATGTATCATGTCGAAATTAACATTGAGCCTACTACTTTTTTTAATGAAAAATAACTTTGTTGTTTCGAAACTTCATTAGTTTTTTTTTTCTACAGTACATTCAAAAATGCTTCAAATTCCACCGAGATGAGCTCAATTACAAAAGCTTAATTATGAATGCATCATGTCGAATTTAACAATTAACATAGTACTTTTTTTAATCAAATATAAATTTCTTATTTTGAAATCGCATTAGCTTCTTTCAACAATACATTAAGGAATGCTGCAAATTCTATCCAAAGAAAAAAAAAAGCTCTTTTAAAAGTTGTTACAAATCTTAAGTATTCTGTACTATGTTATTGTACAGTTAAGATTTATTTAAAGTTTTGTGAAATATTCCTTTCAAAAACATTTTACTAATTAATTGAGAGAAAATAATTTTTTTAAACCATCGAATGTTTTATTGAGTTGTAGTCTGTGGAAAAAAGCTTGATTTCACTGATCGCCTGTATTCGAAAATTGTTAAATGGTAGTAGCAAAAGTCACCAAGCCCAAAATTGCTGTTATAAAGCATTATCTACGTTCAGGACTGCAAATTTTTGTGTCATTTCGTGCAGTTTATTTTGCTGAATTTTCTATGGAAGGGGAGGGGAGGAATATAGGCCTGTTGCGTTTTTTAATATCATTTAGTTCGCCCATTATTTTGATTTTAAATCGACTGCAGTTGATTTAATGGGCCATTTCCAATCAGTCATAATTATATTTATCTAAGTAGTTAATTAGATTAGTAATGTAATAATTGCACAAGCTTAGTATTTTCATTAACATTTGAGAGCAAACCACTGTTGACTGATTTCAGATGCTGAAAATTTCAGTTTCTACAAATTTACATGCAAGGCGGTAAAGACAGCCCAGGGGTGACTGTGTTACGGATTCATCCTGAATTCCGGATTTTTTACTTTCTCAAATCCAGAATTTCCGAATTTTGTCAGAGACTCACTATCACACATTGAGAGACAAATTTTGATTTAGGACAAATATATCATTAAGATTTTTCGAAAATATAAAAATTTTAGATTATAGAAAGTTTAGCGGAGTAATCACACTTCTTGTCTGAGTAAACTAGTGAAAATCCAGACGTTTTGTTAAAATAGGTATTGTATCATAAAATCCATCTGCATTATTCGAAATCCTGTCGAATTTTTACTCCACGCTAGTTTTCAAGATTTTTGAAATGGGGTCACTATAACCCCTGACAATCGTTTTATATGCTTCAGTTCAACTTGATCATCAAACAAAATAAAACCAAAATGTGATTGGTATGTGATTTGAAAAATGAGTTAAACATCCAAGGATTAAAAAATGTCATTTTGAAACCTTAAATCAATTACGTTATAACTCTTTAAAGGAATTCTAGGACACAACCTTTCAGTATACCTTCGAAGCATGACTACAACTTACTTTACTGTTGGAAGTATTAAAGTATATTCTGTAATCTTGCCTGTGTATCTTTGGAGTAGTTTTGTCATTTTTGAAGTGGAACAGATTTCTTTTGGATTTTCTTTCATCGAACATCCTATAACTCCATATCCTCTAAAAATTTATACACGAAGGACATTTATTATACTTTTGAACTGCAAATAATGAATATGAATAGTGAATGAATGTATTTTTTCACGTCTGTTATACGGGTGTAACGAACAAAGATTTGGCCGAATGCCTACTTTTTAAACCGTTTCACTTTTGATTCGAAATAAAATACTCCTCATATTTTAAATGAAAAAAATTAAATATTAATAAAATTGATATTTTATTATTTGCATGTTTAAAAAATGTTGACACCTTGATATGTTTTGGAAATATTTTAATACCTAAATTGCAGTAATAAGAAATGAGAAACCCTCTCCATTTTGGAATTACTATGCAGAAATAAAAAAAAAGTCATTATTGCAGAAAATGACAATGACAAACATGATGAAATTTCAGTAGATAAATTAAAATTATTAGAACTTAATTAATATTTTGATAAAGAACTTCTAAGAGGTAGGATGGAGTATCCACTTAATTGGTGGGAAAAAAATGCGGAAAAATTTCCAAGACTTGCAAATATAGCAAGAAAATATTTTTGAGCTCCTAGACGCAAAGTATAGAGTGAACGTTTATTTTCTGAATCTGGTAATAAACGGAACACACTTCTTCCTGAAAATTGCTGAAATATTGTTCTCCGATCATAATTTCAGGCTTTACAATGATAATGATGTATAGCTTCATTAAATATATTTATGTACTCTGCAACTTAAAAATGGGTAAATGTTAGGAAATTTTTTCATAATAAATGAACTGAAATGTAATTCTGCAATATATTTTGTTAAATATGTTCAAAAGCATATTTTAAAAAAATAATATCCTGAATTTATTCGGCCGAATATTTGGCAGAATTGGCCGAATACTGAATATTCGTTACATTCCTTGTCTTAGGTTGCTCTAATTTATACTTTCTTCAATTATTTCATACTTTTTTACTGGAAGTTCATGCATTTCGTATAGATGTCTCTATGTCAGTGATCTGGAATGACCAAAATTTAGATTGCCTCTGAGAGAAGAGATTAGAGCCTTAATGATGAAAGTATTTTTCAAACGATTAATCAGACTATTTCTGCATATTTTTTTCCGCTATTTTTGGTACTTAGCCTATTTTGGGAATGAAAAGTTAATTGCATTGACTAAAAATTCCACGATTCTATTAAAATGTTGCATATTAATTAAAATCATGCTTGTTTACAGAACAAGTTTTATAAATATCATTTACATGCATTTTCCTACAAATGAAAATAACCCAATACAATCTCGAGTATTTGTAGATGCAATGTCTATCGAGTTCTCGTAGCGCACAGTACGTGACCGAGAGTCTTGGAGTGTAAACTTAATTATATTATAAACCAAAATATTTATTTATTTATTCCCATTATTGATTCACAACTATTAAAATAAGCCAAGCAATAATTAAATGTATGAAATAATTTCAATACTTTCAGTTTATATTACCTTTACTAATATCATTGACATCAAATTTACAAATTTAATACCTGACGGATCACCATCTTTTTTCACTGTTTGCGTTTCAGTAAATGTTCAGATTTTTTTTATGGTTTTAAGTTTGAATGAATGGATTACTTTCTTAAGGCTATAAGAAACCAGTGTAAGAGCCTTCCCCCTCCTCGTTTTCTTCTCGATATTTTTCTTGAAGTTGTTTAATTTTTCGAAGCTTCTTGTGACGATCAAGAACCTCCTGCGATTTTCCGATATTTATTCGACTGGGAAGTTAGTATGTTTAATTTCTTCGGACATTGGAGGTTCTGTAGTGTTGATTCCTCTGTACTGTATCTCCGTGTACTCTGTAGTACTGCTAGCATCGATAGCTGTATAAAAAATCATCGTTTTGTAATCGCATTTTTTGCATTACTTTTTAAAAATTCCTATGTAAGTCTATAATAATGTCGAATAATATTTTAAATAATCCTTTAGTTCTATTTTTGATCCTATTATGCCTGAAATCACGTTATCATTTTAAAATGCTTTATGTATAAAATTCTCGGGTGTGGTCAACCGGATGTTTTTTAAAAACTTCAATGAGATTTTAAATCTTCATTTTGCTTTACATGTTTTTCTGCAACAATCATCACTGTCTTGGTCTTTTTTAAGGTTTGCTAAAGATTCAAGAAACTGGAATATCTGATTTGCATTCCCTATAAAAAAATATTGTGGTATTTTTTAGAGAATTCAATAATAACTTATTATATAAATGAACAAAAGAAATACGATGAAAAGTTTACATATTTTGAAATCTCTTCTGCTTATGCCCTTATTTTTATTGCTTGAAATAGAATAGCGGTGATGTTCACTGCAGTGAAAAAAAATCGAGCAGTTACTGAAAAACTAACTCAATTAAATTTTTATAAATCTGCTTTTGCTAGTGATGTCATTAAAATACACGGACGCGAAAAAAGTGTACGTGTTGCACTTGCTTAGATGTATTTTCTTTTCATTCTAACAGTGATACTGAACCAATGGTGCACGTAGTGCCTGAACTACCTGCAGAACCATTCATGTGCATGTGCAAAAGTTTAATAAAGGTGGCGGGATGAAAATAATTAAAATGGTTGGAAAAATTTGAAAAATGGAGACATCTTTGACACAAATTCATGTTGAGTTATATTCCCTATTTCAAAATTAGTTTCATATTAAATGTAATACGATATTTGAGAGTGAATAAATGAAAAAGAGTAGTAATAACTTTTTCGTCAGTTTATTTTGCAGATTCTTATTTGGGAAAGAAAGCATCTAATTTTCCTGGATAGAGATGACAGTATGGGCGACTCATTGATAATATAACCAAGTTATTCCTGCCACTGGTAGAGGAAGCTTATTTTGATTGCACTTGCTAGACATTAAGGTTAATAGAAGCCTGGATCTGAATCTTACAGTTCTCGAATCGATTTTGAAAAAAAAAATCACCGACTCACTAACGATATTAAGTTTGGATTATGAGCAGTATTATAATTACTACTAACTTGCCGAATGATATATATTACTAAAAATGGATTTAGAAGTTGTTAAACGCTTGATTTTCATAAACAATGTTTAACATCAAACAACTCGTGTTTCCTTATTTGAGAATGTTGTTAAATTAAATGTTTTGAAACTTTTAGTGTAGTCATTTTCCTCCCCTTACTTACCTCATTTCATTTATTTTGTTTTAATTTAAACTTTCAACAAGGATGTCAACACTAAAAAATAACTGTTTTGAAAACTTGAATTAAGTGTATAGAAATGATATAGGAAAGGTTACATGAGTGAATAATAATAATAATAAAGGGTTATCATTCACTTTTAATCATTCTTTTTTTACACCGATTTGGAAATATTTTTTTGAAATATAGATGGAAAAAAATGCAGAAAGATCACCGTGAGATTTCTTATGATGAAGGATACTGTCGTGACTTTTGAAACCAAGAATGAAGTTTACAATCATAATGACTAAAAACTTGCAGCAACAGTTATCAAACTTTGTTAATTCTTCTTTTTTTCTTTATCTATTTTTTGGGATTATTGTGTTTGCAACTTCATCTGGTACTATGAAAAGATTTATTCGAGCATTTTAGCAATTCAAGCTGTAAGAAAATTTAAAATATTCTGATTATCTTGTGTAATGCATCCATTTTCCTCTTTCAAATCGTAAAAGGGAATAAGAAACAAAACAGCATTCACCATTTAAAAAATGTACCAAAACGTTTCGCAAATATTAGACGCAGATTGCTTTTTGGAGGTTGCTTGTTTAAACTTTAAAAATATTATATAATACAGGGGTCTCCGAACTAGCGGGCCAAAACTGTCCCGCGAGCACCATCAATCCGGTCCGCCACGGTTTATTTTGATCACATTGTAAAATTTACAATGTAAGTAAATTATACAAATTAATAATAAAATGTGTTTATGTAAAGACCAATTAAGAAATACAATAACTGGAATATATAATGAAATTGAACATTTTGACTTCAATTAATGATATGATATTTGTCCTAAAAACTTACAATAAGTGACGTGCATGGGTAATTCACGTGATGAAATTAAACTATAATTATGATTTATAAGAGTTATGTAGCTGTAACTTTCCACTGGCAATTGTTTGCAGTTGTGGATCAAGTTTACTAGTGCAAATTATCAGCAGCAACTTCAAATGCTCATCAATTAATTTGGATCTGTAATATATTTAATTTTGAAGAATGTGTGTGTGTGTGTTTTTCCATGCAGATAAGTAGTTCCGAAAGCGGAAAAGAAGCCACGTGCAAATTTGTGCGCCTGAACAAACTGTGTAAGTGGAAGACTTATAAAATTCCAGCAGTGAGAGATAAATATTTACGAAAATTTGCGCGTAATTTGAAATTACAGTATTTTGATGAGCTAGCTAAGTCTTGGCCCTTGGAACTTAGTGGAAGAGTCAGTGTAGCCCTTAGGCCAAAAAGTATAATATAAATATGAAAAAGAAGATTTGTATTTCTCCTATAAACTCTTTTTGTGATAAATGGATTGCAGCTATGAATAATGTTCATACAAATGAATAAAAATGAATCTCTACTACTAATAATGAGATGTGTATCTGTGTGTGTGTTGGCGCTCTACAGGCCAGACCGCTGGACCTAGAGCTACGAAATTTGGCACAAACATACTTCGGAGGGTGGGAATGTGTAGCTCGGAGCCCTATTTTTTGAAATTTTAATTAGAATTGTACTTAATTAAAAATTAAGCGAAATTTTGGCGTTTTTCCTTAATAAATTTCGAAAATGTTACAGCATAAAAATCATTTTTACACCATCTGAAAGCACAAAAAGTACCATTTCAATTATATCAATTAAGTTGACCTACAATTTTTCTCTAATTTTAATAAATTAAAAAAAAATATTTTTTGCATAATTTGCAACAATACTTTTCATTGTTGCACCGCAATTCAAACCGATTTCATTATTTAAACAAATATTTATTTGCATGATTTTCTTCCATCGTTGTAAACTAAGGTACCTTAACGTTTAATGATATGTTTTAAGCAGCATATTTGCATCCAGCTAACATGCTGCTGGACGTAAAATGTGCCATGACATTTTAAAGTTAAAATCAAATGTATATTTTGCAAGAGGAATAAGAGAGTAAAGTTGATGCTGACAGCGAGCAATTGCATGCTACATGACAAAGACAGTTAATCGATTCCATTAGAGATTCCATTCTTGCAAACAATGAACAGAATAGGTGCAAGGCTACTGAAAAAAAAACATGAATTAAATGTTTATCAAAATTTGAAATTTAAAATTACTTTGTTAAGGAAACCATGAATATAAATTTGTACATAAGAGATTTAGTTGAAATTATATCCCCAGCGAACGAGCTGGTCGCCGAAGGCGGCTACTTTTATCATAAAGAATATAATCAGTGCTATAAAACTCAGCACACCAACAATACATGAGACCAGTTGCTCATGATCAGTTTGGTTCGCATATAAAAACAATTGATTTTCATTTCCAGCTTTAAGGAAATGATTTAATTTTCAGTAAAAATTTCAAATTTTTAATTACTTACTGTGAAATTCCTGATATACTTTACTTTACGCTACGACACCCCCCTGACTCCAGAGATAAGAATCTCCAGTTTGCAGTTTGAATGTTTGTGCGTAGAGAATCTTTATCGATTCCACACACACACACAAATTACATCGAGTTAACAAAATGATTTGGCATTGATTTGGTTTACATTATTGACATTGATTTGGTTTACATTATTGCTCATACTGATAACAATAATTTGTTTACAGACGGAGCCTCCCTTGCAAAGTCGAGGCTACTGTTGTTTGACATACAAGATTATCTGAAAAAGGAACACATGCAAACACAAAACTAAAATAATATGTTTTAATTACCTACGGAGAAGTTATACATTTTAGAATGTTGAAGCAAATATTGTTATATACGACGCTGCTATAATGTAAAACTTTTTGTTTAGTTTATATTGATTAAGGCTTTTTTTTTAACTGTTAGATGCGTTGAGTTAATTATGATTTCATATACATGGATAGAAGTTAAATATTTTATATCATATGAACAAATTAAGTTACTTATGTACTGATATTTAATTTTAAAAGATTAAATACTTTAAAATTTTTTGAAACTGTTAAATACATTGAAGGATTAGATTCACTCTTCTTTAATGTCCTGTGGGATATCATGAATAATGTAAAAAATCAGATTATGAACGGCTTTTTATTATTGGACCGTGAATTCATATATGTTCTTAGTATCATTCAATAACTACTTCATAATTATCATGCTTAATTTTTTTTCAATACCTTTTCTTTCCTTTAAGTTCGTTCTGTAACCAAAAATTGTCCTTAGACCCTGTACATTTTTGAGTCAAGCCCCAAAGCAGACTTTTCTTTTTGTCTTCTGTTGTGGAAATGTTTTTTTCTAATGCTTTCTCAAACGGCACGAGTTACTGTTTTCTCCCACACTTGCCCATCCCCACTGTTTGGGAATCTTCGCGATTCTAGGAGCAGGGGCGTACAGTGGCGCTAAAGTACGATATTCAGGTCAGGTATTAGGCTGTAATATACAAGATGCTATTTGATTTGAAACTTCGTAACATCAGAAGTATAACGCTCATATTGAATTCAGGGATGTAACGAATATTCGATCTGGCCGAATACTTAACGGATTTTCAGCCGAATGAATTCATGAGTAATAATTTTTCAAAAATGTGCTTTTAAATTTAATTAACAAAGAATATTGCAGAATTACATTTATTATCAAAAATAAATAAATCTGAACATTTACTTAGTCTCAAACTCATTTACTCAAAATATCCTAACATTTACTCTTAGTACATAAGTGTATTTAATAATGTTACGTATCATTTATCATTGTGAAGCCTGAAATTATGATGCAAGAACAATAGTTTTTTAGCAATTTCAGTTGGTTTCATATGTATTACTAGCTTCAGAAAATTCATACTCACTATATACTCTTTGCTTGCAGGAGCTTAAAGATATTTTCTTGTTAGATTTACAAATATTGGAAATTTTTCTGCATTTTTTTTTCAAAGAATTTTCTTGTGTTTTGTCATTGTCATATTCTGCAATGTTGACTCTTTTATTCTGTAAAGCAATCCCAAAACGAAGAGGGTTTCTTATTATTGGAATTATAGTGTTTAAAATAATAAAAAAATACAACAAGGTGTTAATGTTTTCCTAAATATACAAATAATGAAAAATCAGTTTTATTAATCTTTAATTTTTTTCATTTAAAATTTCAGAAATATTTTATTTGCAAATTGCAATCAAAAGTAAAATGTTTTTTAAAAGTGGGTATTTGGCCGAATCGCTATTCGTTACATCTCTCATTGCATTGAAAGCTTCGCAGTTCAAATTAATTGAGGCTAAGATAAATGCATATGCTACAGTTTTTACTTTATTCGAAATTAACTCGGCATCTGCTTCATATATCCAGTAAATGTCTAGATCCAGTTTAATCCACCATTCTTTCAATAGTGTGCGCCCACAAGAAGTAAAGGTCGGTAAATGGCAACTTTTTAATTAAGTAAACGGTAAAGTAAAATAGTTAGATGATGACTTAACATTGAACTATCCGAAAAATTCTTGTCAATATTCCAAAATTAATTTTACGCTTGACAATATATTGATTTTTTATGCAGTACTGAAAGCTCAATTCACCTGTTGCTCTGAAATCTTACTTTTCTTAAATTAATATCAAGTCCAAATAGCTAAATTTTAAAAAGGCGAGACCCTCAAAAGGCACAAGTTGAAATAAAAACTTTTCGAATAAGGCGCAATTTGTGGCGCTGTACTACAGCTTATTCTGGGAGTGAGGAAAGTCGCCAATTTTCAGTAAAAATTCAAAATTTCCTTGATGTAGATCGACGATCTCTTTAGATCTCCTCATTACCAAAAAGAATAAATAAAATAAACAAAATTCATATTCCACTTCCCATGTGGCTCGAATAATTATGCGTGTTCTAATGCTTTTGCTGACCCCCCCCCCCCCGTGTTGCATACATTCTTAAAAAATGGTCGTTAAGCTCTTGCTTTCTGGCAGCCGATAAATAATTCATCAGAATTTCGTCCCAGTTAAGGTTGAATTTCGGGAAAGGTAACGAACGCTGTAACCGAGCCACCCTCTCAAGCCCATTCGCCTGCTCTGTAACTAGGTATAAAGTTTTAATCTAAAAAGCGGTTGGAGAGTCAGGAGAGTTCAAGGTCGAGGACAGCAACTTTGTGAGTGAACGGACTTTATGGAAGGACGTTCAAACCGCTTTCTTGTCTTCTCTTTCGCTCATTTCTTTACTTTCACCTAGGAGGATGTGCTACCTACATTTCATTTAAAATTGGTGATTTTTTTTTTTTTGATAGAAGATGTAACAGTGCGGAGCTAATGGATCAGAAAAGACGTGTATGTTTTTTTTCCCTCAGAGTTATTGATGCAATTACACTAATGACATCAATATCTTTGAGAAACGCTCTGTATGCATCGAGTTCGCCTGGCTTGTTCCGATTCTTGTCAGTTTCGAAATTCACTTAAATTGAAAAGTCTTGAAAGAAAACTAGGAAAAATGAAATTATTTAATTGTTATCATTGTATTAGTTTTCATTGTTTCTTTTTATCTTTTAACGGGTGAAAGACTTAAGGTTATGTTAACAAATGTATGCGTGCACGGTTTGAGATATATGTATGCCTTTTCGTCTCCAGGGAAAACTTGATTAAATGTTTTCATCTGTGAAACTTATATAGAAAGGGAGGGTGAGAGCTCTTCAATTTCAGCTTACAAGCGGTTAAAATTTAATAATGGGAGTATTTTTTTTAAAATAATGCTTTATTTTGTGATATTTCGAATATTTTTTGACAAATTTTTACTTGTAGCGTTCATTCTGCTTCCTTACATATGTACAAGAATCTGTCGTTTTGTCAATACAACCTCTGCTGGCCGTTATTCAGCTTAATTATTGGCAGATTAAGAAATATTATTAAATTTACAGTCATTTAGGTTGTTTTTTAAAAGAAATTTGATAACTTGAATCTTGGCATATTGCTTTTCAATAAATCATCTTCCCCCCCTTTCTAGAATTTCGAATTGAAAGCTTCTTTTCCTATACATACGCACAAAAAACGAATTACAGAACTACACTTCTCGGTTTTTTTTAAGAGTTTCCATTATCTATATAATCAGAAGAGGATTTAAATCAAAGAGAAATTTCTTCGTTATTTTCCTAACGGTTACGTTTTTATTACAAATTTAGTATATTTTATTCTAAAATTAGTATTTTTATTCTATAAATTAGGTATTAAATCTATAAGTACTAACTGTAAGTATTTCTCGTGATTAAAAGCAACAGTCAGCTTTCTCCAATTCATCCAGCTTTAGGAAACATTGCGAAGTCTTCCTAAATGATAAATTACTCTCCTCTGTTCCTGTGGAAGATCGAAACGAAAAAGTTGAAAAATCACTCTTCCTTATTCTTCCCAAACAGAAAACTTTGTCAGATCTGAATGCTCTTTGTAACGTGAAATATGTATGGATATCTCTCCACGTGGAGGGAGCTTCCACCAAAATCCGCCTCCCACATTTTTCATCCCATTCTTGTGTTTCGCGTCTCCGCGGCCATTTTTTCTTTCCACCTTTAAGTGCTTGCTACCGGTGATTTCTGTTTGAAGCTGCTTTTTACTGCATACACGTAGCGATGGTACCAGAGACAGCCTTGTTGTATTATCATTGTTTTGGCAAAAGGTGAAAATAAAAACAGTAATTTATTATAATATTTTTTGTTTCTTTTTTTATGGAACATTTTTTAACGCAATATAAGTAACATTTACCTTCGTCATTGAATAGCCTTTTAATTTAATGTAAGATAGAATTTTTCCTTGCAAAAGTCAAAACCCCTCGACAGTTCTGTACTATTATTGTTTTGTCGGAAAATAAAAACAGTCACTTATTATAATAATATTGTTTTCGTTTCTTTTTTTAATGGTCATATAAATAACATTTACTTTCCGTCATTAATTAGTCTTTTCGTTTACTGTAAGAAAGAATTTTTCCCATGGAAAGTCAAGGAAGCCTTTATTCAATCAATTCCTCCTTGACTACCTCTTATATAATAACTAGTCAGACTGGTTAATGTTTTTACATTGTACATAATCAATCTAAATCTTCTATCTACTTCAAGTAACTAATACAATTAGCTACAGTCTTACTGACGTATAAAGGATAGATGCTTACTTGCAAGAATGGGGACTTATTCAACAGAAAAATGATAATATGTTATATGTCTTACGTCCATCTTCTGTCAGAAACACGTTGTTAATAGCTTCAGTATCTTTTATAACTATTTCAAAACAATTGAACATTTTTTGAGACAAGTCATTTACAGAAGCCAAAAAAGGCATGAAAAATTCCTTTCCACTGCATAAAAGCTTCTTAGATGAGAAATCGTTTGATTTTAAGATGCTTGAGAGCCAATATGCAAATTTAATTTCTTAAAAGGCAATTGATTTTTTTCTTTAAAAAAAAGAGAGAATTCACTGTTGAGAAGTTGACTTCATTTTTTCCACTTTTAATTCAGTAAATTCCAAATTTTTCAAAATTTTCATTTTCTTACAATTGTTGGTCTCAATTTGAACTTCTGCGACTCCAATATGAAAGTAATTTAAGGAAGCTATTTTTTCAATCACAAATAATTGAATAAAATCTAATATCAGAAAAGGAAAAAAAGATATTATTCTCCTACACAATCTTTAGCAATGCTGCTTTCACTGGAGCGTCTGTGGAACGACCTTATTCTATGTAAAGAAAGTTAGAATTACTGCAAAATCCCAAATCGTCTTCCAATCCCACTTGAGCTCCGGCAGAAGAAATTTCAAAAATCCCTCCTAAGAAGTCTGAGCAAACGGTCCTTTTGTCGTCCGCGGTGTATATAAATAAGCAATTTCTTCCAACAATAGCCAAGTAAATATATATTAATCCCGGTACGTCCCCTACTGCGCCGACGCAACATATTACTGCTCTATTTGACTAATACTCCCACCTTCCGTCTGGGCCGGCAGTTTGCCCCATGGCTAGACAACTTTTTTCATTGCCTGCTGCTTTCTTTTTCTCTTCTTGCAGCAAAGAGCGCGTGTTTTACTTTTTTTAATACTTGCCCTGTGTCTGCTGGAGCATGATAAGTCGTGTTCCGACCCTCCCGCTCCAATGACGTTTCCCTGCCGCATTTATTTATTGTGATAACTTCGCATGATAACGTTCCGTTGCACCCTTCATGTCTGGGATCCGAAAAGGAAATAACCCGAACAACCAACAATTTTCTGACGAGCCGATCCTGCACGGCTGTTACAATTTCCATCTTTCATTTTTTTTTTCTTAAATGTGTGCTTTTGTGAGAGTCACCAAAACTAATTTTGGTGCTAGATCAGGGATGTGCAGATTTTTTTTAGGAGCGGACCAAAACGAAATATTTTTGGACACGCCAATAATAATTTATTATAAAATTAATAAGGATGAAAAAAATGTTATTTAAAAAAAATTTGTAATATTAATACGATAAATGAAGCTGAGACTGCATTTTTAAGAGCTCCTCTTAATCTGGTTGGAATCGAGATGTGCTAACTCTACTATTATTTTAAGTTATTATACTGTTATTTTAATCCTTAAAAGCCCGATTTTTAAAAAATTGATTTTAAAATGTTATTTTGACTCCATTTCTTGAATAAAATATTGGAAAAATAATTTGTTTTAAATATGGTTTATGGCTGAAAAACAGTTTGTTACCAACTGACAACACTGCGCTTTATTTCAGAAAAAATTTCCTTGATAAAATTCTATATTGTCAGACACAGATGAATTTTAATAAATAATAACACGAATAAAGAATTTCCTTCAACACTGCTGTAGAATAAAATATGGTATTCTCAAGTGTACAAGCAAAGCTAAAAAGATGCAGCCTGAAATGGGAAACATCATTTTATTTTTCTATCAGCACTCAGACTACCATCTATATGTCGTAAATTAATTTAATAACATTTTCAGTATGTATCCTATTGGCAGCAATAGGCATTAGAGCTTCAGTCTTATTCTCAAGATTTTAGAAGTCAAAATGGGTATGTTGCATAAAGGCAACACTGGGCCTTTAAGTGTTAAAATTTAAAATCTGCGGTGGGCCGGATGAAACCTCTAAGCGGGCCGTATCTGGCTCTCAGGGTGTGTTGTTTGCATTAGTATTTTTTTGATTTGCCAAATTTTTTATTTGCATTAGTATTTCTACATATAAAAATGAAAGTTCTTTCTAATAATTGGACTGCGGTTTTTAGGTGAAAACTAACTCCAAAATAAACATTTTCAGACATAGTATTTTTCGCAAAGTATTACGATAAAAATTAAAATACCGCATTGTTCCAAAATCAACTAATACTACTTAAATATAAACTTTTGTGCAACGGATTGGAGTCGGTTCGGTTTTATATGGCAAACTATTGACTCAGTAGTGACTAATGAAAACGCACTACCCTAGATTTTGTCATTTTTATACACGAGACTGACACAATCACTTTACCCTCGCCAATCCAAATTATTGTTTGTCAATAAAAATAATTAATTATAGAAAAAAACCAATTTACAAATACTTCATGCTTAAAAGTATACATTTCATCCAGATTAATTAATTTCATCCAGATTAATTAACTAAAATTATTCAACCATTATACATTTGTATCTAGATCAAGTTGCCATCTAAGAGCATGTAAGTACAAGTGATGGCATCTCTTGATTATTAAAAGCCGATTATTCTAGTGGTTTCAAACGACAGCAAAGGACCGGAAAGGGTTAAAGGATGATGCAGTAGCAAAAACGATGAGGCAATCATGGGCTCCTGTTTGCAAACCAATCAAAAGTGCCTTCTTTTCAACAGTATTATTTTACCAATTTCAATTTATACCATATTTATAAAAAATAAAAGTAGTGCGTTTTTATTGGCTATTACTGTTAATATAATTCGTGATAATCATCTGTAAAATGGTAGTTGGTTGCTGATTGTATAATTGCATCCAATTCACTTTGACTGATTGTCTCATCACGTATTAAAAAAGAGCTTTTTTTCTTTAGATTACACTACGCAAACTATTATTATGTGACGATTCTACTTTTTTAGTTTTATTTTTCACTACGAATGGCAATTAGAGGAGTAATTGTTCACGTGTGAGTGTAAAGGACCAGTTTATCCCTTCAGAGGTTGCAAATTGTAATCGACGATTGAATTAGTGCCTTGAAATTAATTCATAGCATTTCGATACTTTGCAGTTTTTAAAACATTCAAAAACAATCTATAATGTCAACGCTTCGTTACACGTGGTGCGTCAGGCTCAAGATGTGAACGGTGGTGGAAGAGTGCAGTGAGTTCATTAATCAGTTATAACTAAATTTTAAAGCACCACTGTTGTTGATAATGTTGTCCTTCACCACTACTGAAGTCAAAAATATTAAGAACAACGTTGATTTGGAAAGGTACGAAGCAAGAAAGAGAGTGTTCGATAAATTTTTCTTCTCTTTGCTTGTAAAATGCTATTGTTCTTTAAAAAAATTTTTTTGGTTAAAAAATTGTCATTTTTTGATTAAAAAAAATTGTCTTCTAAATTACAGTAAATGTTACAGTTTTACTTAGGTGTTCGTTTGGATGCTTTTCCATTATTTAGAATTGTAAAATTCTTTGGACATAACAGGAATCAAACACACGCATGCATAAAAGCGGCTCTGAAACACTCCTTTTATTTAAAACTTGCATGAATAAACGGAATTTAGCTCGTTTGAGATGCAATTCCCCTGGTATAAAATGGAAACAAAACTAAAATATGAAACAAGTGCCCTTTTTTTAGGGTTGGGGTGATTATATTATTCAGTCCTTTTATCATTTTGAAATTTTTAGCATTTTGTGTTTGGTAGATAATTCTATTTTTTAAAAGGGAGAGGGGGAATCACTCTTATTGACGGCAGAGAAGAAAACATCCTGAAGTCGAGAGCAACCGATTGCTTTAGGTCACCATCCCACAAGATTATTGAAGGAAAACTGCCACATGAGAGCGGAGCATCTATATAATCACCCCAACCGTATTGCAACAATTCCTTAAAATGACGCTGTTTAAGAATGCAAACAGATTCAATTCTTAATTCTACTTGCCGAGCTTTAAGAGTTCCTGTTGCCTTTCCTTAAACCGTCAGATTTTTTTCCCCAGCATATTGTTCCTGGTGTAAAATGGCAGTTGAAGAATGATTATATGGAACTTGATCAAGTTGGAATTTAAAACTTCTGATTTTCAATTATTCGAAGCCAAACGTTGACCGAAAAATTATTTGTCTTTTATCTTGCTTTTTTTTCCGAACAAATTTTTGTTACATTTAAGTATGTGTTGAATATTTCATTACGAAGAAGGTTTTGGTAAAATATGTACAACCCTATGAGGAAAAAAAATACGTTACTCCTTTACACTGAATGGTTTGGAGATATCTCTAATAGATTGTCTGATTTACTTCCTTCCGATTTTCTTTCCGTTATTCATTTTACGGAAGAAATGTCTGTCACCAGTCCGTATTAATGATGTCTTTCGACTGCATAAAAATAATTTATTCTTAGTGATGAAATATTACTTAATGGACGCTATTTACTTTTGAGGTAAGATAATCATTTTTGTCCCGGACTTGCTACACTTTCTGTTTTCGTGCAACTCTTAATGTGTTTCAGGGATTTATTCAAAGTAAAATACGTCTGATGAATAATTACACTAAGTTATATGCCGAAACCCTAAATATTCTTCTTAAAGTATTAAATTTTAGGTTTGTTTTTATCTCTTGTTTCTACTTCTAGCGATTTCTAAAACAATGAAAAATTCGTCTTAAAAATACTGAAGACTTAATGTGAATTTATGATTTTAGAGGACTTGTGACAGAAGGGAAGTTTTTGAAAACGAGTTAATTTTCGTAACTGTAGAATTTGTAAAAATAACGTGTCAGGGTAATTGCTCAGTAAATAAGCTTTTTCTGCTTATTGTTATACGAAATAACTAACTAGCTGTTTAAATACTTGTCGTAAGTTTTTGTTTAAGAAATAAATCAACTTATCAAGTAATAATCATTAAAATGAGAATTAATCCAGTACTAATCGTGAGATGCTTTTCGTGTTATTTTACCTGGAAATGATTTCGATTGCCTTTTATTTTTATCAGTCATCTCGATCTTTAATAGATTCCTTGACTAAAATATACAGTATACATAGGTCGCTCCAGGCGAAAATTGGGGCCGTTATGCGGCCCCTTCACAAAATTCCACTTCATAAAAACGGCCCCTTCACAAAACTCAAATTCACGTAAAATATAGAAATATGACTACTAAAATTGAACAACAAGATAACGAATTTTTTCACAAAAATATTTTTATTTTTCACAAGAATAATTTTCCCCCCACAAAAATGGGCCCTAAAAAAAACTTGGATCGACCCCTGGCATAACCTGATGACAGGTTTTTACTGTGAAGGACTTTTAAATTGTTATTAATGAACACATATTTATTCATTCGTTGAAAATTTTTAAACATAATTATTTTTTCAGTAAATAATTAAATTTTAACACACTTATGCAGTCACAAACTGCTATGTTATGGATTTCGGGTTCACTATTGCAGATGTACTTAAATGTATGTAGTTTAATATGCAGCATTAAACCAGCTACAATCCGTTGTACTTATTATGCAATGCAATAATCAATTTTTAGAAAAGGAATTTTTTTCTATACTATTTTACTAAGACAGTTATATTTTAAAAAGCATGTTTTGGAATTCGTTTATATCAACCTCTGCGTCCAACTTGCAATTGGTTCTAAGTCTTTGATTTGAGATTACTGAATTTTGTAGTGTGTCATTTATTTCACCGTTATTAATTTTAATTGTCTTATTTTGTAAAATGCTTCATTTATTATATGCATTTATACTATAGCTTAACGATATCATGTACAAACGTGATGTTATTTTAGGAATGAATTTCATAGTGCCTGCATTAAAAAAAAATAAAACATTAGGAATTTAGAAATGCCCCATAAACATTAGAAACATAACATATTGTTAATCTCTGAAAGGATGCAATGGGGGCATTTTGTAAAATACGCGTATTGGATAATTTAATTTGGAAAATTATCCATTTGCGGTCGGTGTCGAGTGCATTTGGATATTTATTTCCTTACATCGAGTGTGGCATTCAAATCCATCTCCAACCCGATACAAAAAAGATAAGACAATAGAAAGTTTCGTGTTGATGTTTTAATATTAATAGACAGATAGATAAATTCCATATAGAAATTTCAGTTTAAATTTTGATGGTTACCATCCAATCTGAGATTTCACGTTAACCCTCTGACTGCATAATTATTTTAAATCACTATTTAGATGCAACGTTTACAAACATGTTCAAATAACTTTTGAATCAAACAACTTGTTATTTATATGCTAAGCTTTATTAGTATAATATGATTCAATACTTTGCTAATACTTAGTGAACAGATTATCTTGCGAAAACCACAGGATGCAGCAGAAAATAGACTTGCTTCTTACCCGCGGAATAAGCAGTCAGAGGGTTAATGGTGGTTCTTTTAAAATATCAGACGGACGTGCTGAACGAATTTATTGTCGAAGTATGTGTCCACTAAAATTCATGTCGCATAATAGCCTCAAGTCTTCACCGTGTGCATTCATTTTTTATCATCTTAATTTATAATCTTATCATTCATATTATTCAACGTCATTGTTTCTTGGCTTTGTACCTGTTCGCATCGATCTTCGTCTGTTAAAGATCTGGAAAGATTTATTGGCTAATTTTCATCTGGACATTCTTGTCTTCATTTCATCGAATTAAGAGTATATTGATCTCTTTTGAAAGTATTTAAATAGATTATGGTAAATAATTTATCGGAATTATAATTCTTTGCGAATTAAATTCATTTAAGGAAATAAGTTTTCTATGGTCACTGTTAAATATTACAAATATATTTAGGATAATCAGATAGGAAAATCATCATTCTTTTCCATTTCTAGTTGATGAAATTATTGAAATGCGATTATTTCTACTTTTAAAACATTTCAGAAAACGAACTGTTAAATTTTAACTGCTTTCATGTTTCCTTTGGTTAATATGTTGACCCATTTTGTAAGTCACTATTTTCATCATTTTGAAGTGGCATTTTCCCAGTTTCTTTTGACTTGGGAATATAGTTGGCTCCAATATTATGAACCCGTTTCCAAATTATTTGGGGAAGAAAGATACATTCAAACTTTAAAATCTCGTTTAATGAATTATATTTTGAAAACCATGACATATTTGCAAGATGTCTTTGGGCCAAACAAAAAAGAATATGCAGAAACATCTTTTTAATAGAACGTCCCAATGCCACCCAATTTCAGTGTGAGCCGTACTTTCGAAATATGGCACAAACTATCCTAATGGACCCGTACCGGAATGTTATACAAGAAAGTCAATTAATTTGTGAAAGCGTTTAATGAAAATATTACCCTATCTTCACTTTCTGGGTTTTATGAAAAAGCATAGTTATTGCATTTTAAAGAAAATGATAATAAAAGTAATTAAAAATTGGTAATTAACGTTGTGTATGTACATTTTACTGCAATATATTCATAAAATATTTTTCCCTGAATATTAAACGAAGATTTTCAAATTTGAGAAAATTATAATATCCAGATTATTTAATGCATCAAAAACATCGGTGTAAACTCCAGGAAGAGAACCAATTACCTATTTCTTCTCCAGAAAAACATTTCTTTTAAAGAGCTGCGAAAACATGATTATGAGAAAAAATCTAATTTTATTAAAATAACTGTTTAGATAAAATATTTTTTGTAGCATAATTTTAAAATGCGTTTGAATAATAGCTGTAGGTGGAGGGCACGTGCTGCCATCTGTTGTCAGTTCAAATTACTGCTTAATAGTTCGTGTCGTATTGCGACATCCAAGTTTTTGCCAATAAATAATTAATTATATTTTTATAACTTTAAATTTATTTGAAATAAGTAGCCTAAGATGTGAATTTTCGGCGAACTTTTTTAGAAACCCTGCCATTCATTAATTACTTTTCGTAAATGTATTTTTTATTAGTAAAAAATTATTTTAATCAAGCTAATTTTTTTTATGATGTTAGTATTGATTTTGGAACATTATTTACGATTATAAGAAATACTATTTTTTAAAGAAACAAGGCAGTGACCTCTAAAACTAATTATTTGAACTGACTAAAATATGCGTGTGACCAAATTGGCGACTTAATCCCAAAGTAGAGAATTTCTTAGTGAGCCTCATATCTGCAAAAAAATAAAATCAACAGATTTTAAGATTCTTTTAGCCGATTTCACTGAAATTAAGCAAATACGCTTTATCGAATTTCATAAATTTACTTATTTTAAATCTTTTTCGATAATGAAAATTTTTCACACAGAGAAGTTACAGAGGATTTTATGATGCAAAGTAATTTTTCGAATAGTGCAGTAAATTAACGTGAATAATGTGATAAAAATAAGTTATTTCATTTAAAATTTATATCATTTTAATATTTTTTTAAATTGTATGCATCAATACCTTTAATCTGTTGTAAACATTAATACTTTTAAGTTTAATGAATTCTTGGGTACTTTTAAAAAGCATTACAAATTCGAAAATGTAAAGTATTCTCTTCCTCCCAATTGCTTTAAGTTAAAATTACAATCATTTTCATTAGGAAAAGTTTCCTGTAGCTCATATAGTAAAATGTGTTTTGTAATAGAAAATAAATTTTTCATTGGCGCATGTATTCTTCCCACTTATATGTTTAAAGGGGTTTCTTTTCCACCTCCACCAATGATTCCATGCAAATTATATTCTCTTCATTTGTTTTATGATAATTTGTAAAAATAAATGACGGTGTATCAGGTAGTTTAATGTAAAATGCCATCTGCTATTAGAACGAAGGAAATATCTCTCATTCACTCTCATAGTTTGGAGAACTGATTAAATTCCTCTTTATGTTACTCCCATATGTCAAATGTCGCAATGTTGTGTGCCGTGAGTGAGTGTTACATTAAAAAAAAAAAAAAAACTCTTGGAAGACTTATATAAGAATATAATTCTTACGAATATGGTTTTGATATTTAAATACTTTTTTACATGTACTATCTTTTTCTGTATAGTCTTTTGTATTGTAATTCCCTCTCCCCACACACCTAACTTCTCTTTTCTTACGCAAAGTATTAAACTTTTTTTATTAGTTATCCTTTGAAATTTATACCAGTAGAGTTTTTCAATTTACCTTTTAAATCTTGCCATCAGTCCATAGATTGTAAATATAAATGGTATGAATCACCATGGAGTAAAAAAATTATGTTATCATGTGTAGACATGATGCCATTATTTTCAGTAGATACCCAGCTTTATTAATGAAAATAACGGCGGTAAAAGTTGAACCACTTTTGGAGGCAGATTTTTAATAAATTATAATAATAGTTAGAAAATACTAGAAAGCAGCGATTATTATAAATGTCAGCAGAATTGTTTAAAAAACGCCCAGGGAAGATCATTCGAGGTTACATTTGAACAGAATTAGAATTCTTCTTTTTTTATTTAAACATTGCAACTTTATTTATTCTGTTACTTTTTAAATTCTTAGATATTTTTGTGTATATATTAGATGACTGTTTCAAGATTTAAATTGCATCAGATTAAAATGATTTCCATGCGATCATTAATATGGAAGCGTATTGATCTCAATTTTTTTATATATCAGATGTCAGTATTATTATTATCTATGGCATATTTAAAGCTGTATTGTAAAAGAATGTTGGAATTTCATCAATAAGTTTATCTTTAAACGAATGTTGATAATATTTCAGGCCCTTTTAATGGTTCACATGAAAACATAAGTTGTAGTATTATTGGTTTTGTTTGTTATATCATGAATGGTCCGAAAACGAAATTTTCATTCTAAAATTTTATCCTTTAACTAAATATGAAATGTTTTTTCAACCTATCATTCTATTCTCAGTCATTTCACGCTCGGCTTGTACATTCTGGATCTTGGAGCGGATGCCTGAAACAAAGCTAAAAGAAGATCTTTCTTAAGTCTAGAGGGTATAAATTAATGACGAGGGACGGAAAGAGAGAAAAAAAAATCCTTTCCTCCCAGAAAGCTATGCTCTCTCCCCATCCCCTCACTCCCTGTATTCGCTGCGCTTTCAGTGCGCCTGCGCGCGCTCCTATGCGCCGTGACGTCATTCACCGAAAGAGAGAGAGAAGGAAAAGATTGTAGCCGCGGCATCTCACAACTTTGTTTCTTCGCGAAATACACACACAGTACAGGTAGGAAAAATCACTCCTCTCGCCGCCAACGCAACCACTCCTGCTGCAGAGGAAGGCGGTCGGGCTGAAGGAGGACATGGGATGATATCTGCGTAAGGTTTCCAAGATGTGCCCCCACCCTCAACCTCTGTTTCTGTTCCATCCACCGTATCTTCCACGAGCACGAAACATTTTTTAAGAGTATATTTTTGGTAGACAAAAGGCCTTTCAAGTATTTCTCGTAGGTCCTTCATGGCGATGGACAATGGACGCGCCGAATTTAACCAGTTTAGGCGAGAGGTTTCCTTCCTTCCGATATTTCCTTATTTCGCAGTGGAAGGAGTCTTTCTTCAAGTTGGGTATGGAAGGTGTGTTCTATTATGTATTTTGTGTCCGTTTCTTTACGAGAGGGGTGTTCTAAGGCCTGCGCGGAATCTGACGCGGCAATTAAAATATAGACGCTTCCCAAAATTCATGGCATAAATATTTCTGGAAAGTGCCATCAATATTGTTGTAATACCACTTTGTACATTTTTTAAGAGTATGTTTTTGATGGTAGACAAAACGCCTTCCAAGTATTTATAGCAGCTCCTTTATGGCGATGGACAATGGACGCTTCAAATTTAACCAGTTTTGACGAGAGGTTTTATTCCGTCCGATGCTTCCTTATTTCGCCGTGGAAGGAGTCTTTCTTTAAGTTGGATATGGAAGGTGTGTTATGTATTTTGTGTCCGTTTCTTTGGGTTAGGTCTGCCCGGAATCTAACGTGGCAATTAAAATATAGACGCTTGAAAATTCATGGCATAAATATTTCTGGAAAGTTCCGTCAAAATTGTTGTAATAATGGATGGCTGCCTAAGGAAGTGAATTCAAAATTATTTTCCGGTGCATTGTTCAATTGGTACCGATCTGTCATTTAGTGCGATATACAGTCGTGTAAGATAGTCATTGGAATCGACAGCCGAGATCTTTGCTGTTGTTTCAGAATCAATATGATTATGGAATATGCTCAGATGTACCAGACTCTTTAGAATTTGGCTTGATGGTAAAAGCAAACTTAAAACATGTATTACTATTTCTTTGTAACAAAAGCCTACTTTTTGGAAAGAAGTTGCATTGGATTTATGGAGAAACGAATCAAGAACTTCTTTCAGCCGACCCAACTGACAAGCTTCTTGATTACTCTGTGAAATCACGTGACGTCACAGTCACATGACAAAAGTAACTGCGCATATCATCTAACTCCACGTCATTTTCCTCTTGTGCAACGCGCAATGGATTTCAAAATTGAAATGGCATGAGGAATGTGATGTACATGGGCTGAACATGAAATGATTCCAATCAGGATATGTTGGTTCATTCAGCTTTTACAGCTGATGCTGATGATTGCATCTTATTGGGTCTTTTTATTTCTTTCGCTAATATCAGTAAACAGTAAGCTAGTCGTTTTAACGGGCGCGTAAACTCAAAATTTTCAACTTGTTCTAATTAAATTTTTATCGCTTGAAATGTGTGTCTTGCTACGAATAATGGGTTGGGTAGACTTGCTAAATTTCTTGGGGAAATTTGTTAATTTATACGTTAAGCTATAACTAAAGTGCACAGTAAAAATCTTTCATTCAAATATTATAATAATGTTATTTCCAAACAAGAATGCGCATTTTACAAATCGTGAGCTGTCTAGTATTTTTCATACTGCAATGTTGCATTCCTCCCCCATATTTATATTGGAATATTCTGAAAAGTCGGTAATTAAATGGGAAAAAAACATTTTTATTAACCCTGAATTATTTCGTATAAATTGCGTTGCCGATACATTTGCTAGGTTCTTAATTATTCAATTTCTTTTTAACAAAACAATTGTTCTAAAGTTTGTCGAATTACAGCATCAATGTAAATTAACTTCATTAACATTTCGTGAGCGTGCATCAAATTAAGAATATTATGAAATTTTAGAAGAAAACAACATTACGAGCTATTAAGGTGCTGTGGAATCAGTTAAGATTAATGTTTTAATATAAAACATATTCATTAGTATTTGGAGTGTAAAAGGTTAACTTGCAGAATTGCACTTTCAGTTTAACGGCTACTCTTCATAATTCATATTAACGGTATAACTATGTTCGCCTCTAGTTCGTTGGCCACAGCTGAAAAGCCTACAGACATCGAGTACTTCGTTTTCAGTAGTTAATTATCAGTTATTGTATTGATAATTTTTCCCTGATAGTTTTAATATCTGCTTTGGAAACTCAGTGCTATTTTATAAATTAAAAAGGTGAGAACTATGAATGGCATATCGTTAAAATATTCCTAATCGTTTTATTACGTGCAAAAATTCAACTTTTTTGCCGAAATATCTAAAAAAATTGGATTTTCAGAATATATATATATGCAAGTAGTAACTTAATGCAAGTAGTACGGGTTTTTTTAATTAATTAATTTGTAAATATTTTTGAACAGGCATATCGTAGAAATATGAAGCAAGAAAAGCAATTTTTAAGTATGATAATTATTTGTTACAATTTAACATGCTTATCATTAATAAATTCTGACCACCAAATCAGGTACCAATTCTCATCAATGCTATAATAGGTAGTTTAAAATTAAAAAATATTTAATATAGCATTAATGAAGATTAATAAATATTTTCAAACATGTACTAAAACTTTATGATTTAAAAAAAAATTACGATTTTTACGAAATATATCGCATGAAGAGTTGAGCAACAAGTGTAAGTAGTTAATATTTTATTCTTTGCTTGAAAACTCAATTTCAATGTTCTGTGGAAAACGGTATTTTTTTTAAAAAATGTTTTTCTTAGAATTTCGTTGTAAGCACCATGAATTATGCATGGATATATATAAAAAAAGTTTGGTACGCTAATCTTCATAATTCTCGCCCATTTCTGAGATTTATCATTAATATCATGTATTTCTGTCCATATTATTAAACTGCCGTGTTTTTATGTTACAACTTTTACCTTCAATTGTTGACCTTCGAACCTTAGACAACAGTTAAAAGCGTTTTCTTCACATCTCTTGTACTAGTTTATCTTATCTTTGACATTTACCCTTATTCTGCAAAGTTTCTGCTAACAGTTTTATCGTCTTTATCCAAAAGGTTTCATTCTACAAAAAAAGATTTTGACAATTTAAACAATAGAATTATTTTTTTTAAAAATGTTGATAAATCAACCCCTTTTCTTCGGTTTTTAATGAACTCTGCCTCAAATAAGTTCATTTTTATCATTTAACTTTATCTCTAACTTATTTGCAATCGTCTAACACTATGGTTCTAATGCACCAAGCGACCTGATTTTATTTTTTTAAAAATCAGGTAGATAAAAAAAAAGGATTTTTTTTTTATCTAACTTCAAAAATGTGTATGAAACGAAATGCTGAACACTGATATAAAAAAAACAGTTTTAAATAAATTTTCTTGAAGATTTGCATGAAAGATTGCTGAAAGATAATCATAAAATAAAAGTGAACGACGAGATACTTATAAATTTGTAAGCTTTTCTTTATTTCCCATATCACGTAGTCGAATATCTGAGCTACCTTTACCTTTCGATAGTTGTTTTAACCTATCGAAATTTTACCTCTCTTGTTTGTTAGTTCCTAGTATCCTTAAATATAATCAAATTCTTAACCCTATCTACCAGCAAGTAGATTCTTTGAATGGAAATCATAAATTATTAATTTTGAATAGCAGCTTGATGCGTGTTTCAAAAAACATTTCAAAGTATTAATTTTTTTGCAAATTGTAATTTTTTTTATTTTGTGTTGGTTATGGCTATAAGCTTAAATCAATTTGCCCGAGTACTTAAGTTTCTTCATTAGAAAAATCCGTAACATTTCCTTGTAATGCTAGATCTTTTGCCATTTATTAAACTTTACATTTGTACCTTTGTGGTGTTCTTCACACCATTTCTGATTGTTAGAAAATTTTGCATATTTCTTCTTTTTCATACCAGATAATGCCTCCTACATTTCTTTATGTTGCTTAATATGTTAGCATTATTAAAATTTTTCAAAAGAAGATAAAGGTTTTATTTTGAATTTTACTGAAATTTTCAACTTCGTCCACCAGAGACAAGTTTAATCTTCTTGTAATTTTCTAAAATATCCTACATTCATAACAGCTTCATATAAATTTTAACTACCTCAAAAACGTTTTCAAATTAATTTCATTTCGATATTGGTTGATTGTACTTAAAATTTTAACATCAAAGTTTACCAAAAACTATAATTGATTTTATTTAAAAACATAACCATTGACTTAAAATTGTTTGAGATGGTTTGTTATCGATTTTTCTATAAATACGATTTGTAGGAATTTGTTATATTTCTTTATTAAAATCATACACATCTTCACTTTCCTTTATTTGTTGTCTGCTGTCCAGCATAATTCAATTAATATTTTTATTTTTGAGTTAATAACATATTTCTGAAAATTCAACCTTAATTACTTGCATGCAAACTAGGAAGATTAGCAGCAGACAGAAATCAATCTATTAATATTTCAAACCATCAGACATTTTGAAGCTTTCTATATTATATTAAAAAAATTCCTTCCACAAATTAGGTAACTTTTTACGATAAATACCATTTCAATTTTATTGAGAAGATTGGAAGAAAAAAAAAAAAAGGAAATTTATTGTAAAAAAAAAATCACTGAAAATGAAATTAAGCATATTAGATGTGTTTGTCATTAACTTCTTTTTTTAAAGTGTACTTTTAAAAAGGTTTATAAAGTTTTTTTAAGTTCAAGGAAAGAGTGACATAAATTTTAAAAAAAATGCATTAACATGTAAGCAGATGCGACGATTTATCAGTTCTCATTGCACATGCTGTTGCATTGCGGTGGATACTTCTAAGGCATACTTTTATCCTAATTTAAAATTGCTGTATTTCGTCGCTTAACACCACCTATATCATTTTTCTGCATTTTACAAGAGAGAGAAAAACTGAATTTTTCGCAACCAATAACGAATAATTTGATTTTTTCCGCATATGGTATGAACAGCAATCATGTATGCAGATGTGGAAAAAAACTGATTTATTCGTTATTGGTTCCGAAAAATTCAGTCCCCCCCCCCCCCCCCCGCGCGCTTCTTGTAAAATTTGGGAAATTGAGATAGATGGTGTTGCCTGTTAAGCAATGGTTTTACTTTTTATTCAAGTTTAAGCATAAACAATTTTAAGTAATAGGTTAAAATTTTCGCTTCAAACATGTGAAGGTACTTTCTATGTTATATTGATTATATGTAAGAGAGAATGTATTTGAATGTTTGAAAAGACTGGTTTGATCATATTAATTTTTTTCGAGGGCATGGAAACCTGGTTTTGATTCACGCCCTATGTCTGCAGATACAAAAATTTAAAGTTGAGGACTTGTGAAAAGCTTCGTGAGGAGCAGGGTCGCCGGTGTTCCTGCACTCTACTGGTGCGAGTATTAATTTATTTCGTTGAAAATTTCAAATCGTTAAGGTTCCTATCTGAAATCTACGTTTAGTACAGCAAACACGTCCTCTACGGTTAGTGTGAGAATTGAATTAATTGTGTTACTTTGTAAAAATAAAATTATAAAAAATTTGATAATTTTCCATTTAACATTTTTTAGTTTCGATTAATATTTCTTAATTTAAAAAATTGTTGCATGAGCAGATGGCTTCGTGCTTACATGTATGCATGCTCGAGAGAATACGAAAGAGAATCGACTTTCCTAATTTTTAAAAACTTATTAAAACTTCATCTATTACCCAATTACAAGAAAAAAGATACCTTTTAGCCTCATAATCTGAAAAAAAATCTAAATACAATTCTGTTAAATATATTGAAATGTTGGTCAGTTTTCTGTGGAAAACAGATAGATGCTCAAAAGGTAGCTTTGTTGTAAAATTACTTATTTCACTTGATTCTAACATCTATACTTTTTTCAGTGCAACTAGTTGAAAATTTTCTTTCTTAATTTATGAGCTCACAGGAAATTTAAACTTTTGCAGAAAGATTTGTGTTTAAAGTTTAGAGGTAAATTGTATTATTTTGGAAACTGTTATGTGTCTGAATTTAATTCTAATTCACTTATAAAGTATTAAATGAAGTTTATCTATTAACTCGGGCAGTAAAACGGCTCCCGTAAAGAAGTGTGTGGTGTAAAAAAATCATTATAACTTTTATGATTGGTCTAGTAGGGAGGTTTTGAATTTCTGCGAAATGCATGAAGCTAATAAACATAATATAATGTCTAATATATAGAGATAATATATAATAAATGACATACTTCACAAAAACTAGAGTGAAGAGTCCTCTTATATACTGGCAAGTATTTACCAAAATTAAAGTAGTATTGGTTTATAAGAAATAATAATCTATGAGCTGATGAAGATGTGTACCTAGATTTTCAATAGAAAAATATAGATAGATAATTGTTTGTTGTTTAGTGTTATTAATTATTGTTTTTTCTTCAGGGAGGGGGCGATTTTTTTTAACAATTTGGAGTTGTGATCTTTTATTTGAGATCACCTAGTCTGCAAAGGAAATTTGTAAAATTTGAAATGAGCATATTTCAAGATTTATTATTACGGTTTGTGAATTAATCAGAAGCGCTTTTAGAAGCTTTTAATTCATTCGTTGCCATTAACGTATATGCTCATTATAACGCTCCAAGATGAACAAAACTACTTAAGGTATCCGACTGGTTTAAAATCGTCGTTTTTGATGAAATTATCAAAAAACGTTTTATGACTTAATTTTGTAGCCTGTTTAATAAGCTTTCTAAAACTGTCTCACTTTTTACTCTACGTGAATTACAAATGGAATTACAGCAGTTTTATTACCGAACTCTAAGCATTATTTTACGTTGCATGAAACACATTTAAACTTAAAACTTTAAATGCGTTTTCTGAGAAATGATATTTTTGAGGAAAACTGTCGACCGTAACAATGATTTCTCAAAAAGTTATTCAAGTATTGATATGAAATTTTCTGAGATTGTTTTCTGTAATATTCTTGAAGTTTTCCTCTAAAAACTAAGGTCAATTTTAAAATCAAGTATTCTTTTTAAGTGCTTAAATATAAGCGAAAAGCATTTTTTATGAAAAATTACCAGTTTAGTAACTATGTTCAGCTATATCTCAAAACTATTTTGAAGTACAAGCAATATTTTAGAGCATAACACAGATAACTGTAGTAAAAATGTACTCCTACGAGGATTTATGTATATTTAGAATATGATTTTGTCTATGGCTGTTAGCGTATGGCAAATATTTTAGTCATTTTTCTTCAAATTTCTCAGTTTTTTTTTTTAAATATTCTTTTGAAAGCCTAATTTTACAATATTTTCATAGTTTTAAAACATGTGCAGTTGAAAAATAACGTTAAAAAATATATAAAAGTTATTTTTCAAAAAAATGTCTCCGAACACAGTCGCATACCTTAAAACAGCAATGGCTATGAAAATGGAATCATCTGGCTTGATCCTGATAGCAAATGTATTAGCAATTAAAGAAAAGGTGCTACATAATTTCAAAAGAAATAGTAGATATTGGTAGAATGTTTTT
The DNA here is from genome assembly GCA_013235015.1 of Araneus ventricosus. Lineage (NCBI taxonomy): Eukaryota > Metazoa > Arthropoda > Arachnida > Araneae > Araneidae > Araneus > Araneus ventricosus. The sequence continues at coordinate 996,487 of BGPR01000078.1, forward strand.
ATACGATATTAAATTTTGTTTCGATTTTGTATACACAATTTATAGCGTAATAAAAGTTCCCGTGGATCTTTTGTATTTCTATCAGGATCAAATATATGCAAAATTTTGTTTTAGCTTCAAACTAATTGTAAGAACGATTGTTCATTATTGTTAGTGATTTTGTTAAACAAGAATGAGTTTACAGTTATTTATGATTAAGTTAAAAATCTCTTTTATTTGTCAATTCTGAAAGTTGTTTTGATAAAAAAAATAAATAAAACGTATGTAGAATACTTTATATTTAACAGATGTCTGTTAGATTTGAGATTCTAACAGAGATCAATTTGGAACCTTACTAAACATTTCTTGTATTTGTTAATTGTGAAAGTTGTTTTGAATGGAAAGAAAACAGAGAATACCACACAAAAAAGCATATGACTGTGCATTTTTCTGAAAATTGTTATCAGTTTTTATATGTCTTTGTAAAAATTCTGAAGTTTCACTCTTTTTTTCAGGTAACTAGTCGTTCAGAATCCGAACTGCCATTTCCTCACAAAGGAAGGAGTTTTTTTTCTACTACCAAACTATTCAGGAAAGTGATATCACCGTTACTTGTTGCTCTCTTCCTGAATTGGATTGCACTTTGTTACAGTAAACGGAATCGAATCTACATCCTCTCGCATTTTCTGGAAGTGGAGAAGATTAGGGAAATAGCCGGGCCGAAATAGGAAAAGAATGGATTGATCAGGAGTATAAGGCTCATTTCATTTGAAAACGGTTCCGATTTTACTGCGTTACTTTTGTTCACTGCAAAATTTATTTCACCCGAAATTACGTGCGAAACAGGATATTTCTTGAAATTAGTGCAAAATTTCATCGCTTATGTTCACACGTAATATGAATTGCAGCATTTTGTTTATTTATTTGAAAGCGAAGTGCGCAAATTCTATCTGATTCATACTGACATTTATGTCAGATTAATTATAAAAAATGTGTTTCCCAATGGATTTAAGCAGTTAAAAATCTACCTGAAGAAGACGATAACAGATTATGAGTGAAAAATGTTTTGAGAAAAAGATTCTGCATGAAATTTAGCAATTAATTTTCTCAAAAAGTTTATTTCTCTTAAAATTTTGTGAAATGCAACTATAAACAAATTATTTGTTTTAAAAAATTGGCTTTTGTAATCTCAGTATATTCATACAAGTTATTAATTTAATCAATGAATGCTTGTATTGTTTTGTTCGTTCCATACGCAGTTTTATTGAAAATACATTCAAGTCCATTTCAAGATCTAATTTTTTTAAAGAAAAAAAAGTCTGCTCATTTTACAAACTGGATTTTAAGCACTCGGATTTTGGACGAATTTTGGATTTTGCCTGACAAAGAAGAAGCAATGAAGAAAACTAAAGAGAAGCACATGGATATACCTTTGATATGTTGTTATCTTGACTCCATTCATCAAAGTTTCTCATCTCTGTTCAATTCCCTGAAGATTCAGAGGAGCCTTTTGGTGGCAGAAGAGGGGTAGAGAAAAAAACACTAGAATGAGGTGGGTAGATGTTTGTGAGTATAATTTATTTTAAAAACTTTATACTTTTTCTTAATGAACGAATTTAAACAAGCATTAGTAAATATTGTAGCGGTCTTATGGAGATTTGCATTTATTCGATTTATTGACTATTTACGCGACAGATATATTCGTGAAAAATTGAAGAATGATTTTTTTTTAACGACAGATTATTTGGTCTTCCTATTATCACCAAAGAGCAGTTGCGAATCCGGGGAGGAACTATTGGGCTGCAGCCCCCCGAGCTAAACCAAAATTTCTTGATTTTATTTAAAATCACTACAACTGTTTGTTCTTAATTTCCTTTTTTTAAAAAAATAATAATGACATGACAAAATTGCTTTCTGGCTTGACAGGCTCGAAATTTTCATACTTTTTTAGTCATTCCACTTGAACTTGTAGCGTTGATGCGGTCGAAAACATTTTTTGGCTAGTTATTTCATTGTATTTTTATTAAATTATCGAAAGTATTGTAGGATTCTTTATTATTCTTATTGTCAGGTGAGGAAAGTGTGTAAAGTTTAAGTGTTTTGGTTTACATAAGCCATGAGATTTGACATTCGTCACTACGATACAAAATTTTTATGACCTCGCCCCCCCCGACCCGAATCCTGGATTTGCCACTGCCAAAAAGAATTTAGGAATTAATAATATAAAGTCTCAGTTTATAAATTATTATAATGTTATTTCAGTGCTTGAATTATTTAGCCTTTTCTTCTTAATGGAATTTCGAAGTACACAATTTTCACTTTCAAATTAATTCAATTTTCAATCTTTAAGTCTGAAAGGACTAAACTTTATGTATACTAACCTGAAAATGGGTACTCTTAATAACATTCTATCATATATATCTTTTAGTTTGAGACGTATTGAGACGCCGACTTATGATGAAAACCGTGAACTGCATTCTTTCATTCATCAAGAGTTTTGTGAAAAACTGTTATGTTTCCTACAAATGGAGGGGGGGGGGAGATACCTGCTTTTTTAACCTCTTAACAGTAGTTTTTTTCTTCTACTATCAATTTAGATACTCCCCTCCGTTTTGGAGATGCGTTGTAGTATTGATTAAACTTTATGTTCATAGAACACGTGAGATGTTAATGGATTACTGATCATCTTTGTATCGAGTAATAACGTCTTTGAAGAATTTTAGCCTATTTTAACTCGTCTAATTTTAGCCTATAAGTTTAAAAAGACGTAATTCGATGCACGAGTGGAGCTCAGGCAAAACTGTTCAGGGGTTAGTTTCTAAAGCTCCCGACGAAAGTTTTAGGTCTTGCAATTGATTCTTGTAGAAACTTCTGATTTTTAAAAAAAAACTATTTCATTTTTAACCAAGAATTGTCCTTTAAAGCAATGATTATGAAGATCGACAACCACTATTTTTTCGACTTCAAAAGGCCCTAAAGAAGGATAGATAACATTCAAAGCTGAATTAGAATTCATCTAAGACTCGAAATATTTCATTTCTATGTTTAATAATCAAATTCAATTTTAAATTTTTGGCCTATCAATATTAAAGGTTTATAATTTCTTTTTCTAATACCCAAAATTAATTTTGATTTGTTTCCGCATGAAGGGTTCATTAAAATTAATTTGAACTATTTGTCTCATTAAAACCTTCTTTGAAACCGACAAATATATTTTTAAAGGATAAAAATTCATAAGATTCTTTGAAAAGATATAAATGGAACTTCTTTAAATCTTGTAGTTTAAATACTATAACTGTGTGCACCAACGCCATTTTCACACATTATTGTATTTCTTGAATTTAAAAATAGGATAAATGAAATGCTACAGATGTCTTATCAATTTTTAATGAAGGATATACTAATCATATTTAAGAATTAAACTATGCAAGTTAAAATTCACCATTTGTATGGCATACACTTTTTTTTATAATGAGATATAATATTTAAATACTATTGCATGAATTAGCTAGCGATGTGCTTATAATTTGTCATAATTTAATTATAATCAAAAGGATTTATTTATAATCGAAACATTTATCTAAAAAACTAATTATTTTCCATCTTTAAATAGTTACTATTCGGTTCTCAACAAATGATTTTGAATTGTCGTTAATTAGGAATGTAACGAATATTCGGCAACTATTTGATATTCGGCCCTTTTGCCGAATACTAAACAGTATTCGGAGGAATAATTTGAGGATAATGATTTTTTTAAATGTACTTTTATATATATTTAACAAAGAATATTGTGCAGAATTAATTTTCAGTCCATTTATTATCAAAAAAATCCGACATTTACTCATTTTAAAGTAATTTTGGTGTATTTAATAATGATAAATATCATTGTAAAGCCTGAAATTATGATGCAAGAACAATAAATTATCAGCATTTTCAGGGAAAAGTATGATCCGTTTCGTTTCTTATATATTACCAGATTCAAGAAAATAAATAATTGGGTGGCTGGAAAGAAGATAACATTCCAGTGGGAAATTCCCCTTTTTTCCAATCACCCATTCAAATGTTCACTATATATTGTACTTGCAGGAGTGAAATTTATTTTCTTGCTTTGCAAATCTTGGATATTTTTCCCACCAATTAAGTGGACACTCCATGCCAGCTATTATAAATTCTCTATCAAAACAGCAATTTACTTCTAATAATTTTAATTTATCCACTTAATTTTCTATTGTGTTTGCCATTCCCATGTTCTGCAATGATGACTTTTATTTATGTGAAGCGATCCCAAAATGAAGAGGGTTTCTCATTTCATATGATCAGAATTAAAATAATTTAAAATATTACAAAAATGCATCAAGACGTTAATATTTTTTTAAATGTACTAATAATAAATAATCAGTTTTACTAATCTTTAATTTTTTTAATTTAAAATTTTTAAACTATTTTATTTATAATCGAAAGTGTAATGTTTTTAAAAAGTGAATATTCGGCCTGAAATTTGGCCGAGTATTTGGCTATTCGGCCAAATCACTATTCGTTACATCCCTATCGTTAATTAATCTTTGCGCCAACGGACAGGAAGTCTTACTGTGGGAATTTTTTTCTCCTGATTTCAATAAAGTTTTAACTTTTGTCTTAATTTTTCTGTTGAAATTTTCGTAATTTTTTTTCCTAGGCATGTAGCGAATTTTCGGTATTCGGTCTATTCGCCCTTTTGCCAAATATTCCGCCTGGCCGAATAAATTCAGGATAATTTTTTTTAAAACATTTTTTTAAATGTATGTAATAAAGAATATTCCAGAATTACATTTAAGTGCATTTACTATCAAAAAATCTAACATTTACCCAATTTTTAGTTTTATAGTACATAAGTGTATTTAATAATGTTACATATCATTTATCATTGCAAAACCTTAAATTATGACGCAAGAACAATAATTTTCGAGCATTTTCAGGAAGAAGTTTGTTTCGTTTGGTTTCATACATATATATTACCTACCAGCTTCAGAAAATAAACGCTCTCTATGTACAGTATTTTCAAGAGGTGAAAGATGTTTTCTTGCTAAATTTGCAAGTCTTGGAAATTTTTCCGCATATTTTACAACCAATTAAGTGGACATTCCATTCTAGTTATTAGAAGTTCTTTATCAAAATAGGAACTTACTTCTAATAATTTTAATTTAACCATTGAATTTTCTTCTGTGTTTGTCATATTCTTTAATGATGACTATTTTATTTCTGTTTGGCAATTCCAAAGTGAAGAGGGTTTCTCATTTCTTATTACTGAAATTATTATTGGAATTAAGGCATTTAAAATATAACAGAAGAATAAATCAAGGTCTTCATATTTTTTTAATTTTACAAATAATAAAAATCATTTTTTTCATTAAAAAATTTAAGAAATATTATATTTAAAATCAAGATTGAATTTTTTTAAAAGTATTTCTTCAGCCGCCGAATATTCGGTATTTGGTCTGAATATTCAGTTATACGGAGAAATCACTAGCTCTTCCTTTGTATAAGTTTTATGGAATCAGGTAATGTCTGTCAATATATCGAAGAAACATTTTGTCGAATTGAAATGCTAGTTTTTCTAATGTATCGAGTTTGTTAAATCTTGTTAATAATCTTCTTTTTAACCCTTTCGCTACCACCTGGACAAATGTGTCCCTAATATATACACTATTGGTAGTGAAAGGGTTAAATCCCTTAACAGTTTTGTCCGAGCTCCACTCGTGCATCGAATGATGTCATTTTTAAATTTATAATCTAAAATGAAGACATTCATAGACGTTATAACTCGAAACGAAAGTGACCGGTAGTTCAGTAACATCTCAGTGTTCTTTGAACATGCAGTGGAATGAATACGACAACGCATCCCGGAAACAGAGATGGGGAGGGGGTCATCTAATTAGGTAGAAAAAAAACTAGACTATTAAGGGGTTAACTTTTTTAAAATTCGAAATTGGCAAGTAATATTGTGGATGATAATAAAAAAATACAATTGTGGTGATTAAGAATGTTATTTCTGCAAAATATTTTCGAAGCAAAATCCTTTTCTTTCATTCTTCCTATTTTTCATGGAGTTATTAGTATCTCTCCTACTAATATTCTTCATCTCTGATAATCTGCATGATTATATTTCTGAAATTCTGCAGATATCAACAGTTGAATATCTAGTTAATCGTATTTCAGAAACTGTTATTATAAGTTGAGAGATGCAGAAAAAAAATTTATGAGTTTGGAAATCGTCCCTTTCAAGTCTTAAAAGAAAGATCAAGCAATTAATTTCTTCTCTAAAATTCATCTATTCACTCTCTTTTTTTATTCTAAAATGAAAGCATTTGACATTTTGATAGTAGTTCATTTAGCTTTGAAAAAGATCTAAAAATTTAAGATCAGTTTGTAATACAGAAATCATTGTTCATTTAATTTGCCGAAAGTTATTTCAATCATATCTTTACAATTAGAAAAACATCGATTATTCTGTACTTTTTTTTGCTTACTGTACTTTTTTTCGATTCTTTGGTAAAAGTGGGCCTTTCAACTTTCATAATCAACTTCGCAATTTTCCTTGGCTATGTGGATAAGTTTCAATGTCTGGTAATTGATACAATTTCGCAAATAAATATCTGTAGTTCTTTTCAATTTATTTATTAAGGTTTATCATTTAACTGTTAACTGTTGTCCAAAAAAATTTGAAAACTCCCTTGCTTAATTTAGTATTCGCATAAAAGATAAATTTAGACTTTGAAGTACAAACTCGACTCGATATAAAACCTAAGTATTCTAATTCAGATGCGTATTTTTAGTTTTATTTCCCAGTCTATGAAATGTTGGTCGTGTATACCAAACAGTTCTTCGCTTGCTAAAGTTCATTCAAAACTGCAATTGCCAAATTTTTGTAATTTCTCAGAATTGGACTAGAGAATGAGAGTCATTCAAGAGAGAGTTTTTTTAGTTAATAATATTAGTGTATAACATTTCCTCAATATTATGTAGTAATGCAATCTTGTTCCTGAAATTTCTAGGCAATATTTAAAAAAAAAACCTGCGTATAAGAAAGCACTTTTCTTTCCAACTACCAAAAGCAATTAAAGGGTGCAGGGCCAGATTTCCCCTAGGGCCAACCTAGACCATGGCCTAGGGAGCAAATATAAAAGAATTACAATAAAATATTTACAAGTTTCAGTATTATTTTGAGAAGATCATCCAAAACATTATTTTTTAAGCGCGTCCATACACATTAAATAAATTAGTGGCGCATATACATTGCCTATCTCTATAGTTGCGGTAAATGCACCAGAGGAGGGCGCAGAATTAAGTTCTTTGACCTAGGGCGTAGAAATGCACAAATTCGGGCCTGCACGAGTGTGAATAAATTGCAGTGCATAAAGAGCAAAGTTTTAAATGTCGAATGAAAGATAATCGAAGGGTAATTTTGTACTGGGACAAATGCTAAGAAAGGTTTGACTTTGGGGGGATTTTCTGTTGGTACTGTATTCGTGTAAATTTTTGTCTTTTCACTCTGAAAAAATAAGTGTTCTGGGAGCAGCGATAATATTTTTATAATGCATTTCTTAACTCGTGATCATCATTTTATTTCCATTGTTTGCTGGCTAATAGTGCATAAATGGGGAGATGACGATTTTCAACTCTCAACTGATTTAAAATTATAAAATTTTACTTTCAAATTATGCCATGTATTTTACTGTGTATCAACAGCTTCATTTTCTGTTAGTGATTTTTATATATGTTCACGGCACCTGACGAAATCAGATGCATATGCGAAAATGAAGGCTCGTCCATTAGTTTCCTCTTACACTTTGGACTCTTAAGCAGGCAATTCATGTCTAATCCAAACTGGAATTTTTGGAACACGGGAAGGAAAAAGCAATCCTCAGTTTTAAAAACTGATGGAAATTAGCATAGCGGCTCGGGGAAGCTGGAATTCCAATGAAATCGGATTCCAGCACTTCATGCGCCGATTCCAATTTGGAGCCTCGAACGAGGGTAGGCGGTACATCAAAGGCGCAGACTAGATTGGGACCTCGCTTCGAGGGTAGGAAATCGGAAATCCGCTGAGTGTGTGTGTGGGGGGGAATACCGGGGATCGAAGATTCACTTTGTAGCCTCAAATGAATGACGCGCCTGGATTTTTCGATTAATATGGGTGGGGGGGGGAACGGTCTTAGGACAAATGGCATGGCTAACTTTCAAGTGAATTGACAGCTTTAAGCCGACCTTTCGCTCTGTAATACGTAACCAATCCACAACTATTGCCATTTATTTGGATCTCCTCTCCTCCGTTAATATGGATTTCTTTATGCAGTTTTTCCCTTTTACAATCAAGGATACATTCCCTTCCCAACCATGGAACATTTTTTTTAAAACTCTGATTCTTTCAGGCTGAAGAACCGCATATACAACCTAGAAATTCGTGTGCAGACCTAGCTCTCTCTGCATCCTATGTGCAGGACACTAGGACAAGGCTTTACACACACAGCTTTTTTTTTGTCCCAGGCCCCACCTATTAAGCTGGGTATTCAATTGGAAGGCTAGCTATGCCATTTATCCTAAGCCCGTTTTTTTTCCCACCCATTTTAATCGAAAAATAAAGCACGCCATTCACTAAGTGCGCTACAGTAGCTGTTCGATTCCTCTCCGCAACTCGGCCGATTTTCTAGCCTTGTCACGAGGTCTCAATCTAGTCAGATCCTTTGATGTGCGCTAGCCTCACAGCATCGGGGTCTCAAATTGGAATCGGCGCATGAATTCTTGGATTTTGAGTTCGTTTGAATTCCACCGTTTCGAATCATTTGTTCCAAATTTCATAAGTTTTCGACCTTGACGATTGCTTTTTCCTTCGCGTATTCTAAAATTTCCATTTTGGAACACATGTGAATGGCATGTTTTAAACCGGTTCAGGCTCCACTAGTTAGCAGCCGGGCATGGGGGTGAGAGGCTGATGTTGCTGCTGCTGTGTGATAAGCATATTGTGAATCAAATGAAGTTTGATAAGCATACTCTGAATATATGCAGTTTCATTGCAATTTCCTAAAGCACGCCATTCACTATCACCTATCCTGCTATTTTTTAAATAAATCATATGTGAGAAGTATTCTGTTACCTTTTTTCCTGTCTATCGGATATATTTTAGCTAATAAAAAATTGATCCATTCTTGTGAAAACGGGCTGTGATAAAATAACATGATTCTGCTGAAACAATAATTTTGTGGACCTTGAAGATCTCCATATTGACAAATAAGGGATTAATGTGTGTTTTCAAATGAGCAATGAACAGCCTTTAAGAAAATTACAGTGCACGAATGCCCGATACCTTCTACATGAATCCTCACAGTAAAGAAGTTTTAGATTTTCAATATTATATTTGCTTGTGAATAGCGTCAAATAATTAATTTCAAGATTATGATAAAACATGAAGTTTCCATTCTGTAGCAATACTGAATATTTGTGAGCATTCTTGAGGATTTGACAAAGTACTTAGTAAGACAATGTATATATATAAGATTTTGATCATTTAGTTAGTAGAGTCATGTTTCTATCTTTATATATAATAGGCAAATACCATGACTCACTCATCACGAAGTATCCCAAACCACTGCGACTAGAAACTTGAAATTCGTCAGGCCGTTGTTTCTTGGGTAGTAGCTGCTTACTAAGAAATGATTTTTCGAAATTTTAATTAGAATTTAAATTATTTAAAAATAACTTTAAATTTTAACGTTTTTCCTGAATAACTTCGGATCCTATTATCACAAAAAAACATTTTTGCATCATCTTAAAGATAAAAAAATTTGCTTTTCAATGTCACCGATCTTATCTCCATGCTACATTTTGTTCAATTTTAATTAATGTTTCAAAACATTTTAAACTATGAATTGTAACAATATTTTTATTGTTGTAAATAAAATTCAAACCGTCTCATTAATTCAGCAAATCTTTTATTCACGCGCTTTTGCAATTGTTACGGTTGTGATAGTATAAATTGTTTTCTTGGGAAATTAACTCCAAAGCAGAATTTTCACTTCAGTATCATTGCATTTCTGAAATATTTTATCACACCTGCTTCAAAGTAACATTTTTATAAAGCGAGGAAACAGATATTTGATTTCAGGTTTGTTTCCATTATGTGTGAGGTACACTGAAATGATTTTCGTCCTTTCTTCATGCATTTAATCTCATGCTTTCATGCCATTTTAAAATTATGAGGCATGAAAACGCTTTCAAATTTTTGTATATTGCATTATAGGTAATTTTTTATTAGAATTTTGGTTAGGCTTAAGAGTACAGTACTGCCGTCAAAGTTGAATTTCCTCAAGTGATAACTCATCAAATTTAGAAATTAGTTAACTTCAAAATAAAACTTCTAGTTCAAACTAGAAATTACAGTCTGAAACTAGGAATTACAAAAAGGTAATAGTGTTCGGGGAAAACTAACTAATTTTTAAATTTTATTGTCTACCTCCTGTACTCCGGATCTTTTAGATGTCTATGAATTTTTTGCTTCCTCACTTTTTGTACCCATTGGTTCACACGGGCGTGCAGCGTGTTCGGTTTTCTCGACCATATTCAGTGTTAATCATTCTACCGATGAGTGATAGATGAACTGAGTGAAAGTTATTTGAAGCTCAGTTTGTAAGTTTCGTTAGCATAATACATTTTAAAATTTACGTCTTTAAATATTTTACTATCTGTCAAATACAATAAAATATTCAGGTTTTTTTTTGTTCATCTTTAATGATTTATCGCGGCTGAAACTGCGATGGGTAGTGCTATAATTAATATAAAAAAAATATAAACTAATTTAAACGGACGAAGCAGCTGGTCACCGAAGGCGGCTAGTAAACAAATAAAATTGATTGTAGGATAAGCCTCTAATATTCTCATACCTTCTTCGTATCAGTATAACAAGATGCAGTGTTTTCGGCACATCACAGAAACATAAATGGAGAAAGCAATGTATCTATTGTTTTGGAGGGTTTTTCTTCACCATCTAAGACTTGTTAGATATTTATAAAATTATAAATGGCCTGCATCTTCTAAGGTATTTTTTCCACTCTAAATCTTAAGTACATTGATCCTTCTTCTTTTAAATATGAACTTTCACGTATTAAAATATGACCAATAACCTTTCTTAAATCATCAGTTTTACCAGTAATATCTTTTTTTTTTTGTATATCTCTTGATTCGTTCTTTCTTTTGTTTTTTCCTTCAATCCTTTTTCTTATTTGAGGCATTGAGAACTAGGGATGTAACTAATAGTGATTTGGCGGAATACAGAATATGCGGCGGCCGAGTATCTACTTTTTAAAAAACATTTCACTTTTGATGTTAAAATAAAATTCCTCAAATTTTAAGTGAAAAAGCTAAAGAGTAATAAAATTGGTCTTTTTATTATTTTTTTAGTGAATTTATTAAATATTAACACTGATGTATTTTTTGTAGTATTTTAAATACTTTAATTCCAACAGTAAGACAATGTGGCTTTCATAAATCTAAATAAATTATAATAGTATAATTTTATCTATAGATACATTTGATTATATTTTTAAGATTTTTTTTAGAAAATTTATTAAAACCTAAAAATTAAAAACTTGCTTGATATACTTTTTATCTTTCACTTCACTATAACAAATTTCTTTTCTTCAACTCAGAATGTCCTTTAAAATATATTCTTCTTTACTTCTAATTACTACCCAGTAAAACATTTCTCCTTTTCTTTAAAAGTTATTTAATCTGATAATCCTCACTCTCCCCCTTAAAATTGAATAAATGTTAAGAGATTTTTTGATAATAATTGTACTGAAATGAAATTCTGCAGTATTCTTTGTTAAATATATATTTTAGAGAATTGTTATCCTGAATTTATTCGGCCGAATATTTTAGTATACATGTAAAGTTAATTAAATACATTTATGTGCTATGTAACTTAAAACTGATTAAATATTAGGAGATTTTTGGATAAAAAATGCACTCAAATATAATTCTGAAATTTTTTGTTTTATTATTTAATGGCTTATTTTTTAAAAAAATTATTATCTTGAAAATATTCGGCCGAATATCTGCTTAGTATTCAGCCAGCAGAGCATTCGTCAAAAGGGCTGAATACCGAATAGTTGCCGAATATTCGTTACATCCCTATTGAGAACCAGAGAAGACAATCTATAATTTTCGCTAAACTGAGCTAGGCATCATATTGAAATGTTAAACATGTTTTCTATCAAAACCAGACTGGATTAAAAGTGTTATTTCGCTGCTCTGTGCTATATAACAGCACTTATCGAATGGTTCGCTTTCAGTATTTATACAATATGATGCCTAGATCAGTTTAGCGAAAATTGTAGATTGTCTTTTCTGGTTCTCAGTTATAAGCTTTCTTGTCTTCTCTGGTTCTCAGTGCCTCAGTTATAAGATTTCTTGTCTTCTCTGGTTCTCAGTTATAAGCTTTCTTGTCTTCTCTGGTTCTCAGTTATAAGCTTTCTTGTCTTCTCCATCTATGTGTGGCCACAGAAATTTATTCATCAATAACTTTCCAACATGTTATTTGGGTAGTTTTGTCTATTCTTTGTAAATGATTTTCACTAGTTTATATTTGTATTTGCTTAATATTACATAGCAACTTATTAAGGGCTTTGTCAGCGTGCCACCATTTCCATATAAAAAGCCTTGGATGTCATCAAGCTCTTCTTGAGATACCGGAAAATGCTTCATATTGCCTTTATAATTGCTAAATATGGGAACAAACATTTGCAAACCACAGTTGGCTTAGAATGGCGGAGAAGTAAGTATCCTTCCAACTTTCTTTTCCTGCGGGTAATTAATAAATTGTCCATGTCGAATTTCCTCATCGCGCTCGTTGTGGTTTCACAGCTGTTTGATTTGTCAGTTGAAAAATTTGCCACTAACTTTCCAAATTGTTATTTAGAATGCTTTGATTTGATTCTTATCCCTACAAATGGTTTTTAAGGGTTTCTTTTTCTTCTTGCGTATATAGAACAGCAAAATTGAACGCGTCAATTTTTCCTAATGGAATCAAAAATTCCGCAATTCTTAAGAGACTCGTGTTGTTTTGTTGGCTTTTGCGTTTCCTTTGCATTTTGAGACTTAACCCCCCCCCCCTTCGTTCTTTCGCCAGGCGAATATTCTTAGATAGTTTTACACAATATGTTATCGTCCAAAACTCGAAAGTAATTCTTCTAAACGCCGTTGCTAGATTACTTTTATTAAATATCTTTATTCGAAAATCACTATTTAACCTACTATTGCGTGCAGTTTCGACTTCTCGTCCATTTCTATTTACCTCTTCTACCAAATCATTATACTTAAAGTTATTAAATAAAAAATAGTCACTATAAGTATAGTGATTATATTGGTTTTTTATGGCTATATCTGTAGTATATTTTTACCGCTTCACAACCACTAATTATCTTTCAAGAACTTAGACTGTTCTGTACTGGTCTAAATTATTTTTTATTTCTCTTTGTACCCCTGTTAATTCCACTGAACCTATTATGTAACATAATATAACCTCTAAGACTTCTTTCATTACATTTGTTTGTTTTTTTTTTCATTTGAAAAGTGTTTTGTGTCATCAAAGGAATTTTCTTCGCAGTTCAGTGTCGGTAGAATTGCTTAATCAAAAGTTCAAGTGGCTTATGTGTAAGAAGATTCAGGCACATTCTGTTATTTTAGTTATCTTGGTGCAATTGGTTTTTTTTATATGATTTTTGAATTTTTAGATATTTTATGTCACAATATTAAAAAAATGCATTTTTCTGTCAACCAAATTACTGAAGAGGTGATGAGTACAGAACAGAACAAAATGGTTTTTCTCAGTCACCAACGGAAGAAAATATGAAGCCAAAACTTATACTTCTAAAGAGAACTTCTTAAAAGAACTTAACAAACCATTGCTTATATCGTCTGAAATCCTTGCAATTGATTTTTAAAATCAAAAATTTAGGCTTTCCCACATTTCGAATTAAAATTTTTAGTCACTTAAAAAAAATTCCAGAATTAATTCATTTGGAATGCGGATAACAGATTTCCTCCTTGTAAAAATAACTGCCTTTTGAAAATAACGAACTCTCCAATTCTTTTTATGTAATATCTTACGAAAAAAAGAGAGTAACAAATGATCAGTGGCCGATACAGAGGTGAGCCCAGTCTGCACAGGCACTGCTGCTGCAGCCTTCTTATCACCGATGCATTATTATTTATCTCGTGAGCGTCCTTGACAACTTTTGAAAGGGGTCGGATTCCAGACAGACAAGACAGAAGCGACTGTTACTGATCCCGGTTTAGCGTCCGATAAGTGTTATCAATTCGGCTGGGAATGCGCCATCAAAACTTACCACAGCTGTATCAACCCGACTGGAGCACCTGACATGGTAGCATGTATCTATTTCGTCGTGATAACAACTAAACAACGATTTCCTCCCTTCCTAGACAGTTTTTTATTGCCCTCTCCCACCGTACCTGTTTCCCATTTTTTTTCCTTCTCTTTCGCTTTGTCTTTGTTTTTTTTCATGCGTCGGACCTGTGTTTTTGATTGGATAATATGCCATGGAGATATCCTCTTCTTTGATTGGAATAGAATCGCTGCGTCTCTCTCTCTGACTCAGTGCATACGTGTGTGCACATCGACTTGTGTACTTAAGGGCGGGTCCAGTTCACCAGTTATGGCCTTTATGACTTGCTGGCACATAGTAATGGGACATTTGATAAAATATTATGGCGATGCTAAAAGCAGCACTTCTGGAAATGGGTAGTAACTCAGTGCGGTACTCTCTGCGTTTCATGCTTTTTCTAAGCTCTATGCTGGGAGGTTGCTTTTTTGTTTTTACTGTTATTTAATCGTTTGCACCAAGAAGTAGCCGGATAGATATTGGGGCCACACGTAGGGCTTCTGTTTCAGGAATCCTCGAAATCAAATTTTGATTTTTCTGATGCTTGTTTTATGTTCTGTTGTTTCGAATTCATTTTATAGTATATGATATAAAGGCAGTTTCATTTCTTTTGAAATTTTATTTTAGCCATTATCTCTCCTTGAACATTTTGGGGAGAGGGGGATGAAATGCGTTCCATAAGCTGTGCTAAGTATCGGAAGGCTTGTACCAAATATTTATCGTCAAGCTCATTTGACGAACAGTAGCATATATAAATTGTAAAGCGATTAACGCATCTCTGTATAATTTCTATGTGAGTAATTTCAATGTTGATATTTCTATAGTAAATTATTATTAACCCTCTGAGTGCATATCCCGCGATTTTCGCGGGTTGGAAGCAAGTCTATTTTCTGCCGCATCCTCCGATTTTCAGTCTAATGTGTTTACTTAGTAATTTTATAGCGTTGGATCATATTATACTAATAAAGCTTTGCATTTAAATAACAACTCGCTTGGATCAACGATATTTGAACACATTTGCAAACGTTGCATCTAAATAGCCATTTAAAAATTGCACAGTCAGAGGGTGAAATACTCTAGAAATTCCCCAGAAAAATTAAAGCCTCCAAATTCATGAAATAAGAGTAGAATCGATATTTATGTTTGTATTACAATGCAGTTTTTTCACACCTATCCTACAATCCTATTCTACATTTTTGACCGCTAGTTAATTGCTTTCACACATATAGTCCGCATATTCTCCTCGTAAATATTTTATTCCTCCTATTCGGAGTACTTGTGTGGCAACTTGGGCCACAGTAATCCCTAAAAAGGGAAATTTTTAGCAAGCACCTTCCCTATCGGACGGGGAATTCAGTTAGTCTGAAAAAAACAAGAACGAGTGAGGTCAAAAGAATGTAATCGGTGATCTGCCGATTTAAAATGTCATTATTCTAAATGTTCTGGTGTGAGAAATGCGTGTTCGTGAATATGTTTATGTTGTGCTATAAATAATCGTCGTCAAATAAATAATTAAAAAATGCAAAAGGACTGTTCATTTGAACTCTTGAAAAGAACACTCATAAATCGGACCTTAGGCTTAACGCCACAACTTGATTAAATTTTAAGCAGACTTAAATGCTTTTAAATTTAAATAGTACAGATTATGAGTCTGTACCTTTTACACGTTTACAAACAAGAATACCTATTAGCGAGAATTACAGAAAAATTAGTATGTAGGCTAGAATCCTATTATTACTTATATATATATATATATATATACTTAATAATGAAACGAGCCAATAGATTCCAATTTACTGATTAAAGGTTTAGAGTGCAGAGTAAATAATTTCAGATTTAAGCGATGCCAAATTATAGAATTCCTCGAGTAAAGTATCCCCTTTTGATGTCCGTTTATACCTTAATTAAGCTGTAAACATGTTAACCACTATTTCCAGACTGGCAAAATGAGTAATTTAAATGCATGGAATTAAAACAAATTAATAAAAGACTGTTTGAATTAAATTGGAATCAAAGCAAAAGTTCTTGAATTGTATTTGAAGTTGAAAAAGCAAATGTATATATTTTTTAACTGAGGCTTTAAGTTGATTAAATACGTTCCATCATATTACGGTAAAATCAAAAGTGAAGATTTATCATAGAATTAAATTTAAAATATAATTTTTTTAAAAATTATAATTCTTTTATGTATTATGGAAATACTAACGGTTTAGTTATTAAGTATATCCTCTTTCATCAATTTCGAGTTCTATTCTATTATTAACCATGTACTTTCCTTATTTTTAAATATCTATTTGTTAATTTATAATTTTTTATATTTAGGGGGTTTTCTTTTATTTATTTACAAACGACGTTTAAAATATTAAAAATATCAGTATTTAACTCGTGTGTATAAATTATCGACAGTTAATTAACAGAGAGACTTGGAAAAATTATAATTTTTTCATTATATAAGATTTTTATACCTATTAATCATTACAATCACCATGGTATCATAATTAAAATTAACTCTCATGTGAAAAGGAATTGTGACTGTACACTTCATGATTGTAAGTCTACTTATTAGTGAAACCTCTGAGAATGTCATTATTTCTTATTAAAATGACTAATATCTTCATAGTTTGCAAAAGAACTTTTACTTAAATTCCCTTTGTCTTTTTTTTCTAATAATTCACTTACTAATTTGCTTATCTATTATTATTTTGAGTTTCAAAATTTCCAATTAGTAAAGGTATTAGTAGTAAAGTTTTTTCCAAATCATGTAGTTGCAGTTTTATTGTTTCATCCTTAGCTAAATTATTTACTTTATTGAAAAATTCAAATATTTGCTGGGATTTTTAACTTTATTTGCTTAAAGATATTTAGGTAAATAAATATGTTTATTTTTAAATCTAATAAAAAATTGTCTCATGGAGTATTATATCTGATGATAGTTAAAGGAATCGAGAAAGTCATTATATTTTTTTTGTGTGTGTGATTGTAATAAAAAAAATAAAAGAATACACCTTCTGGAATAGATTGTGTTTTTGCCATCGAAATTCAATAAAATTTTTCAAATATTTTTTTCTTAAGATTGTACGTACTTATTTCTTAATATAAATAAAAGTCATTGTGGATATGTGGCTGCGTTCCATATCTCCTCCTAAACCACTGGACCGATTTAAACCAAATTTTGCACAGTTATTATTTAAGACAAGAGGAAGATACCTGTCAACTTTTCAAAGTGCAAAAGTTAATTAAAGAGTCAGTTAGTTAGAAATTAATCGAAACCGTTTTTCCACAATAAGTTCAGAGTAAATTATCCCAATGCAATGATACCAATTTTATATCTGTGACATTTTCCCTTCAATTTTTATTAATTTTTTAAAATTTAATTAATAATTGATTACATATAGACGAATTTGAAATAATGCAAATTTTTATCTACTCCGTTGCTAGGCAACAATTAGACTTGGAACTAATTTACCTTTTTTTCTGAAATTTTTGCTTATTTTTATAAATATATTTTATATAAGAAGAGAAAGATCACCGTCAACTTTTAATAGCCGCAAAGCTAATTGAAATTTCAGTTAATTGGAAATTAAGCGAGATTTTGGCATTTTCCGTGATATTTTTCGGAAATATGTATTATCTCACAAAAAATATTTTTACACCATATTCAAAGTTTAAAAATAAGATTTTCATGACGCAAGTTTCATTTCCGTTCACTTCGTTGCCCCATTTTAATAATTTTTCAAAAATTAAATTGCGTATAAAATTGACATTTTGTAACACTTTTTTTTATTGGTGTAGAACAAGAATACATAAGAATAACTGTTGCTAGATCACATTTGTAGAATTCTGCATGAAGACTAAGTTTATTATTTTTTATTCATATTTTAACGCTTTTTCTTAATGACTATCTAATTAATCTAATTTTTTACTATCTAATTAATTGTCCCAAAACATCCGTTAAAATCTTTCTTATACAGCAAGATTTATGAAAAAAAATGCCTATGTAACAAATATTAGTAATTTTTGGAAAAAAATTATTTATCGCCGGTTTTTAAAAATCGTCTGGTTCAATTGATATTCTCATTTTCATAAAAAAACGTTTCAGACAATAAAAGAATTTTCTGTATTATAATTTTCTTTACAAAAGTAGTTTTTACATTAAAAATATTATACATGAAAGTATTTTAATCCCGAGAAACGCCGGGCATAACAGCTAGTTTTAAAATAAATTCTGGTGTTATTTTTCATGTTTCATTCAGTAAATGTTTTCACTTTGAAAATTGCGGTTTTGTTTAAGATGAGACAATATTTTCAAAGTCTTAGGTAGTATTGGAATTTATTTCATCAGGTTTTAATTACAATATCTGTAAATTCATTAATTTTATTGCCATATTTTGTTGCATCAAAATTTATTAAGCTATTAACATTTTTGAATTTTTCCTACTAAGTTTAATTTTAAAAAAAAATCAAATCGGCCCATTTTTTCACTGTCCAAATGTATACCGGTACGGGTGCTGTAATGGCATCAGACATGGGGCGGCGTTCTGTCCAAATGTATTTGAAAAAATACTTTTGTTCTAAACAGAAAAGGGGATTATGGACTCATGATCCGATTGCATCGGAAATCCGTCTCGTATGTGGGCCTAGTTCTCTTTTAACTGTTTTATGTTGGTTTAGTGTGGAAGTTTCTGGAGTAGGGTGCCGATTTAAGCGTCTTCTTCGTCACCCGACAGTTGCTTAGAACTTTAAGATCCATTCCAAAATGGCCGCCATGTGGCTGCAAAAAAGTACACTTATTTACTAATATTTATTAAGTACTAAAAGTGCACTAAGTTAATAATATATCGGGAAATGTACTGGTCATGAAGCTTTCAATTCTTAAGGCAATATTCTTTTCCCACCCCCAGTGTCGCTTCATAATGTTAAATTATGGGATTGAAAGGAATCCTTGATTTTCAAATAAGTAATTCACTTAAACTGAAATACACTAAAATAAGCCATTGTATGCACTTTTACTCCAGATTAATTATTAATATTTATGCATATTTCTAAGTAAAATTTCATTTTGTTTATATTTAGTTGATACGCTAAACTAGATAAGGTATAGCATGATACCGCATGTTCCTACCAGATGTGAAACGAAAAAAAAATTCAGAAATATTCGTTATTGTTTGCTAAAAATTCAGGTTTTTCTTCCTCTTGGAAACTTTAAAAAATTGAAATAGGTGGTGTTGCTTATTAAGCGACGATTTACAGTTTTCGTCGAAACCGAGAAGATTTTAAGACATTCATATTTATATTATCTTAATTTTCAAAAGTGTTAAAATTATGATTCGGTTTTATAAACAATTAATTACAGATTGAAGAAATAAATTAAAGGGGAAAATAAATATGCTGATTTTAACATTATGAGAATTTTTAAAGTATGTTTATTTATATATATTAATAAATCTTCGATTAAATATAATTAAACTTGAAACTTTAAGAAATAATTTTTTTTTTCAAATTTTGCTAAATTGATGTAATTAGATGTAAGCTAATAAATGTTTGTAGTTTTTAGCTAAGTCTTTTTCAAAAAAGTTTTTAATTAATTATAATGATAATTTTTTTAATATGTTTTTCATCAAAATTTTTTTTAGCAAGCAAAAAAAATCTATAGATGTATTTCACCTTATATTTTTATAAAGTATTAATAAAAACGTTTATAATTCCTCAAATGGAAAGAGTCAATTTCATGTAAAGGCTTCTTTCTTACACTTTGCCCGCGTATTATGGGAAATCTTTTATGTATTCTTTTTGCATTTATGTTGCAGATCATTTTTTTAAAAAATTGTTAAAGCTGATCTAAATAAATACAGCACTATCAGACATAGCATATCTTCGCTTCACAAGCAACACCACCTGTCTCAATTTTCTAAATTTTTCTAGAGAAAGATAAAATTGAATTTTTCGCTACCAATAACTAGGGATGTAACGAATAATTATTTGGCGGAATACAAAATATTCAGACAAATTTCAGATCGAATACCGAATATTCGGTGGCCGAATATCTACTTTTAAAAAACATTTCGATTTTTATTTTAAATAAAATACTTCTCAAAATTTAAATTTAAAAAAAATGATTTTTTATTATTTGCACATCTAAAAATATTAACACCATGATATATTTTGTGTAATATTTTAAATACTTTAATTCCAATGATAATCCCAGTAACAAGAAATGAGAAACCCTCTTCATTTTGGACATCCTAAACAGAAATAAAAATAAGTGATCATTGCAGAATATGACAATGGATTAAAATTCAATATATACATTAAGTTATTAGAAGTAAATTCCTGTTTTGTTAAATATCTTCTAATTGCTAGGATGGAATGTTCTCTTACTTGGTGGGGAAAAATTTCCAAGACTTACAAATTTAGAAAGAAAATATCTTTTATCTCCTGGAAGCAAAGTACATTGCGAGCGTTTATTTTCTGAAGCTCATAATATTTATGTATGAAACCGAACAGTACAGACTTCTTTCAGAAAATGATGTATAATTATTGTTCTTGCAACATAGTTTCATGCTTTAGAATGATAAATGATAGGTCATCTCATTAAATACATTTATGTATAATGCAACTTCAGAATGGATAAATGCTAGTTTCTTTTATAATAAACGTACGAAATGTAATTCTGCAATATTCTTTATTAAATATGTTTAAAAGCACATTTTTTAAAAAATTATTACCTTGAATTTATTTCGCCGAATGTTCGTCACATCTCTACCATTAACGCATGTGGCGGTTTTTTCCCCCCTCCTTCCACATTTTTATGCAGATGTAAGATCACATGTTCATGCTAAATGTGAAAAAAAATATATTATTGGTTGAGAAAAATGCCGTTTTTTCTTCCTTTTGTAAAAGTTGGAAAATTGAGATGGGTGGTGTTGCTCGTGAAACGACGATTTGTATTATTTAGTTGGAATATTTGCGCAAAATAATAAAAAACTGTTTTGAGATTTCTAGATTTTTAAGGTAAATGATATAAGAAAAAGATGTCGTTTTTTATTGAAGTAGATAATAAATTTAAGTTTCGCTTGTAAATGAAGAATTTATTCGTGTGAAGCTTGTATTTAGATAGATTTCTGAAGCAATGTAGTACTTTGGAAGATAACGTATAGGAAACGGAAATTTGTTAATACTTTAGAAACATAAGTTATAGAAGCATTCTAAAATAATAATAATAATAATAATAGAAACGAGTTCGTCAAGAGATATAACATCTCACTTGTCCAGAAGACTCTTACTCTTGTCACAATTTTATTGATTTTGACACTTTTCATTATTAAGTCTTGAATGATTTTGCACCGTGCTATTTCTTTCTTTGATCTGAATTTTCCCTATTTCGTGTATCCATATGTTTAGCAATATCAAATATTTTAGAAACATAAATTATGGAAATATTATTAAATAATAATAACGAATTTGACAAGAAATCTAACATCTTACTGGTCCAAAAGAGGAGTTGAGTATGCTCTTACATTTTAAAGAATGTCGACACTTTCCATAGCTATGGTATTAGTAGACAGATGTTCATGTTTGTTAATGACTATAACAAAGCTAATGAAGGAAATTACTTACAGAGCTCTATTTTGAAAAACCAATGTTCGGAAAATCTGAAGTACAGAGAAGATTGAAAGTTCTATTGAAATTTCAGACTATGATTATTCTGTGTTAATATAGTCTGCTATTTTTTATTTGTAAGTAATTTGAGAAAATATTGGGCTAAATATAACTAGAAAAAAATCACTCGAATTTCCGATGGTGAAACCCGAGTTCATAGCATAAAGCTTACTATCACACTCCTTTTTTTATAAGATACATTTCAGGAAATCGTGTGAAAGCTTTGCCTAATGAAATGAGCGATTTAAAATCCTGTTACGAAAGTATGCACTCAAATTAATATTGTAATTGAGAACGAAAAATAGTTTAAAAGATATTGATAATAATTTTTAACTAACACTAAAAGTTATAACGTAGATATAATTTAAAATGCGCTGCAATATGCTAAGCTTAAAGAAGTTTAATGAATATAATTTTTAAAGTTGAATTTCTGCCTCCTCCTGAAGATGCTTATACGCATTTCAAAACAAGAGCATTTTCTCCGAAGGTGTTGTTGGTTTCCTTAAATGGACAAGTGATAAACAAGTTAGTGAGTTAAAATTAATTTGTGAATTCGGGTAGATATCAATTTAAATGAAACTTCCAAACCTGTGTAGACATTATCTAATCTGAAACATGCAACATACGGAGTGGCACTACGTACGCTCAAAAGAAACCGTTAAGATGTTGACGTGCCCATAAGTACAGAGAGGTGTATCAGAGCTTTATGATTATTGGTACGAAAATCTGACGAACAGACAGAGTAAAAAAAAATTGTCCTTCTCTTGATACTGAAGTGATTGATATCTTAGATCACTGAGGTTGATTGCCATCTTTTGTGGGTGAGATCTACGCATTTTTCGGTAGAGGAAAATAACCGATTTTTTTTTTTAACGCTTCGTCATCTTGCTTGTAAAACGCACGAAATCCGACAAGCAGTATTACGATATCGACTTGGCAATTGTCTTCGTCATCTGAACACTGTTCAAAATTTTGAAGTCTGTCCCAAAAGTAATTATATCGTATATCTTCCTAGCGACACGTTTTATAAATAAACTCAACAAACAAATATGCATAAATCTTACGAAATTTTTTAAACATTTAATTGTTCAACTTCATAAAATTATGCCCGAATTCTAATAAAATATAATAAATCTAGAATGCAATGAAAGCGTTTTATGGTCTTTCAGAAATATAGATTTTTTTAAAAATCTACTTGCAATAATGAAAGTCAGAATCAGCTTTAAATTGAAATTTAATTAATAATAATTTAGCTCGCATTCGATTGTTTCTACAGTTATTTCCAAATTACCCAATAATCACAAAGTTTTAAAGAAAACTCTACAAACTCTTTAATATTTTACTTACTATTAAATTTTGTATTGTATCTAAAATTTAGTTGTAAGTGAAGCTCTTAGTTAAAGGCTAAATCCAGAATGCGAATGTGAAGTTATCGAAACTACTCATTTAATTTCGAATAATTTTTTTACATGTATTTTATACTTCATTGCTAATGAGCTACTTCGGAAAGATGATTAGCTTGATTTTAATATGTATAAAAGTAATATGGATGATAGGAAACTTTACATTATTAGAAGTGTATGATGTCTGTCTAGTCCTTTCTGGAGTTTAAATTTACTCTAATACAAAGAATGTAGCGGGAAGAAAACTTTTTTTTCTAAACCTTTTAATTTATGGCTGTTGCAATTGAAAAATAATGGCATACTGTAGTAATAAAAGGACTTTGCATACATTTGAAAGCATAACCTTTTTGCAATTTTTCATTTTTGAAATTCTTTTTCAATTTAATCCCTGATAGATAACAATAATCAATAATTGTTTTTTAAATTCATTTCTCATTTTACAGATTGAGCTTTTTGGAATAATTATATAAGATGTGTAAAATTCATACATCATAGAATGGGAAGGTTAAAAGCTCTTAATCGTTCTTTTTTTTCTAACATATAGTGTGCATGACATTTGATTTTCTTATTGTGTAAACTTAAATGAAAATAGATGAACAAATTTTTGTTTGTGTTTTTTGGTAAGCATAAATTTGCTTCAAATTATCAAATATTCCATATCGTGGAAAGTCCAAATATTAAACTTCCAAAGAATGAAGTATCTGATTTTGAATATTGGTTTCTTCTATTGAAATGTAAAATCTAATTCCTTAAAAATGTTTTTTCACTAGCCAATATGTGAGATGAACTCCATTAATTTTTATGATTTGTTGAATGATAGCTAATTCTGAATTAAAATTTAAAAATAAAATAAGAGAAAAAATTGCTAAAATTCTCATCTAAAAACTCTTCGGATCACTTAGAAGTAGAGTTCAAAATTCTAAGTCCTTCCCTTTTCAGAAAATATAAATATGTACCCCAACGCATTTGGATTAGAAAATTTATTCATTAATTTTATTTTTTAATTTAATTTTTCAAAATTAAGAAAAATAGTCTTTTTTTTCAATTTCTCAAAATTTGTTTAACCTTTCTGAACATATGATATTCATAAATTGTTTCTCAGAAATTGCATTTGTTCTGAAACTCATATTTAGGAACTACGTGAAAATTTTTATATTCATTTCAAATTTTGGCTCCTTAATTATTTGGAAAGTTTGCAAGAATCAGATAGAAGTTATACCTAATTTGACACAACGCTGCATTACTTTATCACTTTTTGTCAACTTAACAAAGCTTGATTCTTTTATTGAAGGAAATGCAAATGTTATATATGGAATAATCTCTGATTTGACTTTTGAATTTAATTTTAAGAATGTTTTAATGCATTTCGTTGCACAATATGAGAAAAAGTTTTGTCTTTTTATCGTATAACAATGTGTTCTATTTTACGAATTCGAGCTCTTTTCAGCTCGAGAGATGCTCGAGGTTATTGATTGTTTTTGAAAAAATGGAATTAATTCATTTTTTGAAAATATTAGCATATTACTAGTTTTGAAACGAAATCTGGATGTCTTCCCATTTTACATCTTCATTTCATTAAATGTGGAAGATTGTTCTTTACTGTCTCTTTTAAATTCGTTTTCAAAATAATCAAATTGATAATATTTGAGCAACATCGACTTTATGATAACCTTTCAACATGAACAGATTTAGAATATTTTCAGATCCTTTAATCGAATCTTATCCAGCTTTTCCTTTCAGATATGTCATCATCGGTCTTCTAGTGAAAACCGTTTGGACGTTTTTCAAAACTGTTCGACGAATTTTGTCCATAACTATACACTTAAATATTACCAGAGTGACTTTTACTCTGAATAAAATCAGAGTAAATGTATATATCGTCGTCGTTCAAGCAAAAGTCACTAAGTACCTTTGATGTACCTGCCTACAATAAACCGTTTGATGGACTACTGCAATCGATTAGAATTTCTAGTTAATTATTTCATGATATAAACCTTTTTTTTTTTCTAAGCATCAGCAAACCAACTATAGGAGCTAGAAATCTGTAAAATATTTTTTACTATTTATCATAACTACTCAAAATTAATTAAGTGAAATTAACTATATCTCAAAACTTTAGATTTGGACGTATTGACTTTTGTTTGAACAACGATATCTCTGAAATATTATCAGACCTATGCGTCTGGTGCTCCCGAACTGTTTCCACGTGTGAAGCTTTTTATGTCCATTTTACGAACTGGACACCTTATTTACAAAATTCTTTTTTTTATTGCGTTTTTCACCAAAATCTCTCTTAATATCTAAAATAATTTAAATGAATTGTCAAATTAGAAACGAGAACACAAACCACAGATTGGTTTGTGGAATTTTGTATCGGAACAGTTTCATTAAATTATTGTTAAAGCTGTCAACTATTTAACAGACAGTTTATTATTATGATCTTAAAATTATATTCTGTTGGAATTTGCATCATTCTCTTTAAAAATATTACAACATCATATAGCTGAGATATTATGACGTCTAAAATACAGCTTGTGCATTTCAAAACTATTGAAAATCCTGGAAGTGTATTTTGCGTTTTATTAGGGCAATATTTGCATCTCAGTATAAAATTTTTCTTATGGGTAATCCTTTTTTTGGACGAAGGTTTTTTTTTTTAAATTCAAGGGCATTTTTGCATTTCATTTCAAAAAATGTGTTTCATCCCATATTTAAATTTGATTTAAATATCTGCGTTTCATTTGATATTCACAGTCAATACACAACATATTGCAACTAAATTTTCTTTAAATTTGAAATTTTTGACTTTTGTTGTAAACAGCATTCTCTTGTAGTAGCTCCTTTTTTTACCTTGAGAATTTTGAAAATTTCCGCTAAGCTATTAGAAAGAAATTTACGCATGCGTATATTTTCTCATATTTCTGTCTTGCATATGTTCAAAAAATATAGCTCCTTGTAAAATATTTGTTTTCTGTTTTCACATTATCATTAAGGGGAACTAAACGAATTTTTTAAGCATTGACTAAGTATTCTTCTTTCAATTGTTCACTTTCGTTTCAGTTATCATAGTTCTGTTTTCTTACGAATACTATCATTAAAGGGAATAGAACTAATTTTTTAAGTGTTAAATAATTGAAAGAATCCTTATTCGCCTTAGTTTTAGTGTGATGGTTATGTTCTCTTACGTATTAAAAAATAATTACGCCGTTCCCTTTAATAATTACGTTATTATTAATAGGAACAGGGCGAATTTTTTAAAGAAGACTTGAAGAAGAACTCTTCTTTCAATTTTTCACCTTCGTGTGAGTTATCATGGCTATGCTCTCTTACGAATACTATCATTAAAAGGAACAGGACGAATTTTTCAAATATTGAATGAGGATTCTTCTTTCAGTACTTCATCTTACTTTAGTTTTAATTTCCAAGGTTCTGCTCTCTTATGATTAAATTCTTATATTCAGTCTAAAATTATCATTGCAGAAAATGTATGCGTGCACGTACTAATTTTATTGCGCTTATTGATTCATCTTAAAATACTTGCTAATATGAAGCTGTATTTTATGAACTTGAAATTTCGTAAAGTTTTTTTGAGAACTTCAAAGTGAAAATTTTAGTTAACATTTTTTTAAAAAACTAAATGTAAACATGAAAGAAATATATATGCGTACTTTTATTTCATACTAATCCCGATGTTTTATGTAATGTCTTCAAATGCTAATATTTTACGCCTTGCCATTGTATATTCAAGGCTTTAACGCATCAAAAACTAACCTCAAGGAACAAGTCGACAGCCCGAGGTGCTTGTGGCGTTAAGCCCGAGTTTCGATATTGCGTGCTCATTTCAGAGTCCCAATTATCACTCCCTTTTTACATTTTCTATTTCTTTATTTGACGAATAACAACACGACGCATAGACATTTACGAATACCTATTTCACACAGCTGAGCATTTAGTATAATCACATTTTAAATCAGCACGTTTACCGATTCCATTCGAACGACTTCAGTCGTCCTTTGTTTTTTACAGACTGATTGAATTCCCCAACGGATAGGGAAGGTGCATGCTAATAATTTCCCTTTTAGGGATTACTGTGGCTCAAGTTGCCACAGTGCTAACTACGAATGAACAAGTTCGACAGTGCCTAGCCGGAGAAAGGCAACAAACATCTTAGCACATTACATTTCCTATCTTATCTCACATTCTTAAAAAGAATTAGTCATTCTGATTCCAGGTGTAGGGGTATACAGTAGTGTTCTGTTATCTCACATTCTTGACCATAAGGTGCCATTTTCCAAGGAAAAAAAATCCTAACTATACTGTACTAACTTCCTAAAGAGGTAATACTATCGTTATAGACAGGTGAATCTGAAAAGTGATTATCGTTGTAGGCAGTTTGAAAGTACTTTGAGTAAATATAAATTCCGCCGGAACCAAAGAAAATATCGCTATAGACAGATTGTTATACAGTCGTGGGAAAAAGTTTAACGTCAGGAGAAAAATCGCCAAATCTTGAAAACTACTGCGATTTTAAGCTATGCAATTATTTTTTACTGCTTAAATTAATGCTACCGAATAATCAAACGAAATATATTTGTAAAAAAGCCTGAGAGTTTTTGAATTTTGTAAGAATTGTAGGTGGAAGCTTGGAAAAAAAATAAAAAGTCGTCTGATTATAGGTATAAAAGTGCTGATTATATCGTCTGAAAGAATAAATAAACTGAGGAAGTATTTCTCTCCGATTCTAGAAACAAATACAAGTTTTATGGATTCAGAATTGTTTTATTCTTGTGTGTTTTAATACCATGCCGAAAGGATGACTCTTATCAGAAACTGAACTAACAAAATACTGGCTTTTCAAGATGCTGGTTACAGTGGTGCTGCAATTGCACGAAAAACTGGCATATCGAATGCTGTAGTTACCCGCTTTCTCATTAATTCAGGCAGTTGTGGAACAGAAGGCGAACAGGAAAGCCAAATATAATTTCTTCAAAGCTAGAAAGGCAAATCCAGAGGCTCGCCTGCAAACAAAAAAAAAATGTCTTTAGCGCAAATTAAAGATGATACAGTTGCCCTGTACCTGCAGAATAATAAGAAATGCACTGCCTAGAAATCCTAATGTTGTATACAAGAAGTTGAAAGGAAAATCTCCACTCTCTAAGCGGCATATTAATTCACATATAAATTTTGACCGGAAACATTTAACGACTGGCACCAACTGGAATGATGTGGTGTTTTCGGACGAAAAAATGTTTTATTTAAATGAGCTTCACGAATTTAAGCTTTACTGGTATAATCTGCATAAGGAACTTATCTTTTTATTTCAGAAAGTCAATTTTACTGGTATTATCTGCATAAGGAACTTATCTTTTTTTACAGAAAGTCAATTCGAAGGGGGATCTGTCATGGTTTGGGCCTCATTTGCAGCCGGTGTGCCACTCTCACTCAATAGTTTTTGTCGAAAACAAAATGAATTCAGTGTTAATTATATTAGGACATGCTAGCCTCTCCCATATCAGGAGAATAGACATTTCAACAAGACAAAGCATCTGTGCATATTTCATGCTGTACAAAATCCTGGATGAAAGCGAACGAAGTAAAAACTCTTCAATGGCCATCTCTGAGTCCCGATCTGAATCCAATGGGAAACCTTTCGAGCATTCTGGCTCGAGAAGTTTACAAAAATGGGCAACAGTTCAGTTGCAACTCTAATCTAAAATTCACAAAAAATTGCTGGAACAAAATTGAATTGGACACCTTCCAAGCTCTGTCTGGTTCTATGAACCGATTATTAATGCAAAAAGGATGTACGAATAGTCATTTAGCCGATTACCGAATATTCGGCCAAATTTCAGACCGAATACCGAATATTCGATGACCAAATACCTACTTTTAAAAAACATTTCAGTTTTTATTTTAAATAACATACTGCTCAAATTTTAAATGAAAAGAAAATTAAGTTTTTATTATTCGCACATTAAAAAAATTAACGCCTTGATGCATTTTTTTGTAATATTCTAAATATCTTAATTCCAATAATAAAATGTAAAAAATCCTTTTCATTTTGGACTTGCTAAACAGAAATAAAAAAAAAAAGTCATCATTGCAGAACATGGCAGTGACAAACACGAAAGAAAATTCAGTGTATAAATTAAGGTTATTAGAAGTAAATTCTTGTTTTTATAAAAAAAAATTCTAATAAAAAAAACCCGGAAAAATTTAGCAAGAAAATATGTTTCAGCTCCTGGAAGCACAGTATATAGTGAGCGCTTATTTTCTGAACCTCGTAATACATAAGTATGAAACCAAACAGAACCGACTTCTTCCTGAAAATAATGAACAATTATTGTTCTTGCATTATAATTTCAGGCTTTACAATGATAAATAATACGCAGCATTATTAAATACACATATGTATAATGCAACTTAAAATTAGGTAAATGTTAGGAGATTTTTTACTAAGTGTATTAAATAGTAATTCTGCAATATTGTTTATTAAATATATTTAAAAACACATTAAAAATATTATTACCCTGAATTTATTCGGCTGAATACCTGTTTAATGTTCGGCAAAAGGGCCGAATATTCGTTACATCCCTAAATACAAGTAATAAGAAAAAGGAGGTTCCCACATCAATTACTAAACTCATGTTGATTCTACACTTTTATCCAAATTCAACTGTTTGATAATTTCTTATAAAATTTTACATAATATAATTAAACTTAAATGTGTTTTTCCGTGTGAATATCATGAAGTATCCTTAAGTTTCAGAAAAATATGCAGATCATAAAAAAATATGATATTTCTAGTCTTATGTCATTTAATTTCGCTCCTTTATACTTTTTTCCACGATTGTACATGGGTTTCACTATATATAGTTTTCAGTTTCTTAAACTATTTTAATATCTTCTTATTCAGAATATTTCACAACTTAATCATAACAATGATTTTAAAATTCAAAAGTTATTCAAAAATTTATTGCATCATTAACTATTTTTAGATATTTTTTACCATTAATGCAATCATAATTCACCTCGATAGCAGATCAGAATCACTATCAAAATCTATTTTCAAGTGTGAATTTAATCAAACATTTGAAGAGTATTATACTTCCCTTTTAGTTTTGAAATGTCTGTTTTAGGGGCGTGTTTTTTGCCGAGATAATTCTGTGAGGGTGGATTGTCAATTCACAGTTCTTTGTGTAAAAACTTCAACTCAAAATTGCTCCTTTACATGTTTTTATTGCATCTTGTAGATAGATCTGTGTAATCTGAAATCACTCTGTACAAGAGTGAAAATTTAAAAATTAATTTATTGCTACTTCTCAACATACAAAACCTAGTTTTTTATAATAATTTCTTTCAGTCCGAATGTTTCCAGCCTTCTTTATCCGTTGATAAGTAGTTTTAAAAACCTCATATAAAGAAACATATGCTATTTTTTGTAATTTTAAAATCATTTGTGAAGTATAAATATTTTTCGTTGTAAATAATCTGCATATAAAAACGATATTCTCTAATTCTACCATTTTTACAAATTATTTCAATGAATTTTAAAAAAATGATTTAACATGCTTTCAAAAATCAGTTAAGAAATTACTGTTGCTTTTATTAATTCTAATTCAACTAACGTCAATAATTCGGTCAGAAAATTTCTTTTAAAATAAAATTTCAAAAACAAATTTTAAATGCAGTCGATCCCCTCTATATCGAACTTTTATACATCGACTCTCTGTATGTATCTCTCTAACTCTCTGAATCTTTTTCGGGGACCTTGAATTTTCATTAGAAAAACAGTTTCTATATTTAGAATAAAATTTCTATATATCGAAAATAATTTCGCATAGAAGTTATGTATGCCTATTGCAGTCATAAAGCGCTCATTACTTTTGCTCATAAGAAGGAATATAAATTGAATAAGAAAAAAAATTCCACCGATTCTTATTGGAATAGAAATTCGAGGAAGACCGGAATTGACGAAAAAGAAATAAAGGTTATGAAAAAATAAAAGAATTATATGTTATTCTTAGATTCTGTTGTATGAATCCCTCTCCTAATTTGGCGCAAGATTTTATCTTTAAATTCACTTTTGATTTAGATTTCTTATTGTCACCACTTTAGCTTTAGATTTCTTATTGTGAACATGGTCCCTAAGTGAAATCTTCAAGTGCGAAATAGGAGTTCAGCTTATAAAAGACATAGGAAGCAGGATGCAAGAGACGTTGTAAAAAAGTATAAAATTTCGACAAGTACGGTATAAACAATTTTAAAAAATCGTGATTCGGTTATTAAATCATTTGAAAGTGTTGGAGGAGATTGGAAACGATTCAAATCCTTAAAATTTGACAAGATGGATGAAGAAGTATAGAAATAGGTAAAAATGATACGAGACAAGTACATACCGGTGACTGGGCAATGGGCTATGTGTTTCTGAATGTCGAAATTTCTATACATTCAGTATTTTTTTCCAGGAACCTTCAAGTTTGGTATGTAGAGGTTCGACTTTATATAAAATTATTGCGGTGAAATTTATTAACTTCAATTAATTATTTAAATATTTCACAATTACAATGACGAGGGATTATTTTTATTTTATTACAAGTTTCTGATTATTATTTAGGTTATAAGTCTTAATTTAATATTTCCTTGTTTATGATTCCGTTTAAAAAATTTTCAAATAATGAATTGTGAATAGTGAATTTAATCAAATAGTGAATTTAAAACTAAAATTCTTGTTTAAAATTGCAATATAGTTTCATCTTTTTTTAAATTTCACGAAACTTCTTGAAATGTTTTCGACAGTTGAACAGAAGCAGAGATTCAGAGTTTTAGTTCCACATTAAAAACACACTCAAAGAAAAATACGATATTTAATTCTAACCATTAGAGATAAAAAAATTATCCATATTATTTCAAATTTGAGAATTTAACTGAGAGAAATAAAATGAATTTCGCTTTAAGTTATCGCTGAAAGTTTATGAGGAATTATCTTATGTTTAAGTATTTATTTCTGAACCATGACATATCCAGCTTTTTCCATGGTCAATTTTCCATTTCACATGTTTCTACCTTAAGTGAAAAATTAAAATAGTCTCATTTGCAGGTATAGTTGTCATTGCCATTTATTCCAAATTCATAAGAAATGAAACTAAGCAACGATTTTGCTACTCTTTACAAAAAAATAAAAAGGAAAATCATTTAACTAAGACTTAAATAACAATTTTATTTCAATCCATAAAACACCGGGCGTTTATAAAAGAATGCAGAAAATTTGAAGTGCTGTATTCCCTCAACAAAACAAGTAAGCGCACCATTCTTCGAATAGCAGTGAATGAGAAGCTCGTAAGCTCTTTATTCGGCGATGTAAAGTGTTTTTTTCCGCGAACATTGACGAACTGAAAAGGCGAATAACTGCAGCCATCCTAACTGTAACACTGAATATGTTGAAAAAAGTGTGGGATGAGTTCTCCTATAGACAAGGGATGTAACGAATATTCGGCAACTCTTCGGTATTCGGCCCTTTGCCGAATACTAAACAGATATTCGGCCAAATATTTTCAGGATGATAATTTTTTTTTAACAAAATGTTCTTTTGTATATATATTTAACGAAGAATATTGTGCAGAATTGCATTTCAGTACATTTATTATCATAAAAATCGCCTAAAATATACTCAATTTTAAGTACATTTGGTGTATTTAAATAATGTTACATATTATTTAACATTGTAAAACCTGAAATTATGATGCAAGAACAATAAATTATCATCATTCTCAGGAAAAAATGTGTTCTGTTAGGTTTCTTCTATATTATCTACAGAAAATAATGTTCACTATTGGGCTTGTAGGAGCTGAAGGTATTTTCTTGCTTAATTTGCAAAATTTTGGACAATTTTTAACATTTTTTCTCCACGAATTAAGTGGACAATCCATCCCAGCTATTACAATTTCTTTATCAAAATAACAAGTTACTTCTAATAATTTTAGTTTATCCACTTAATTTTCTTCTGTGTTTGTCATTGTCATATTCTGCAATGATGGCTCTTATATTATATTGTCAGAATTATAATATTTTAAAATATTACAAAAATGCATCAAGATATTAACATTTTTTAATGTATAAATAATGAATTTTATTAATCTTTTATCTTTTCGTTTGAAATTTAAGAAATATTTTATTTACAATTAAAAGTGGAATGCTTATAAAAAATAAATATTCGGCCAAATCACTATTCGTTTCATCCCTACTATATATTGTTGATGGTCACATCGAACATTTGTAATTTTATAAACTTTTAAAATGTTATTTTTGGTTTAATTTGTACATAAAGATTGTAACTTCTTTAGTTTTGTAATTGTAGACCGTCAAAGTTGGGGTATTCTTTTGTAAACACCCTACACATCATGGTTCGTAATGGAGTAAAACTTAATTGAAATTTAGCTAGTAGAAAAGGTAAAGCTAATTTATAATTGATAGACGCATGCAAGTTCTCCAGTTTCTATATATTGAAATCGCATGTCTATTAATTGTTTTTTGCTTCCAGTGAATTAAGAGAACCATCATGTGTCGTCTTCAGTATTCTTGAAGTCGATGCATTAGTGATTTCACTGTAAGGACGTTTTTCGCTAAATTTAATCTATGTTTTGAAATAATTTAAATTCTTTAGGGAATTGTAGTTTATTTTTTTTAATTTATATTTTTTATGTAGAAGAGCAGTAACATTGCTCTATAAATAGCACATGTGATTCACACAAGATTCGTAGGAATTTTAGTACTTTTAATCCAAAGGAAAAAAATGGATTGAAATGGTGAGGGAAGGAAAGATTAAAAATGATAAGCTGCATCATTAAAGTGTGTTCGCAAATACATCATGGTAGGTTAATGATCGTGCATGAAGACATATGCTGAAATTATTTCTTGAAACTTATAATTTAGAAAAGTTAAAAATTTATTGAATAGGATGTTCATTCTACTCTTATTTTAAATTAACATTTAACAATCGAGAATAATCTAGATGTCTGTGTAATTATGAGATAATTATTTTTTCATAATCATTCAGTTACGCATTTTAGAAAAAGGGCGTTGAGAATGATATGAAACATTTACTGCCTCGAAAGTTCTAGCGTATTTCCTCATTCCTTTTTTTCTTTCTCGTATACGAAGTATATAAAGAGAAAGTATTGTAATCGTCAAAAAATTCGAACTCGAGATTTGCATGAATCTCCACGTTTTAGATCTCCCTGAGTCCGAAGAACACAATTTTGGAGTTATATCTGTCTGTGAACACGATTACTCGAAAACTGTTAGAGCTAGAGCGATGAAATTTGGTATGTGATCTTTACACATAATTTGTAGGTTTCTATCAAAGTTTGTACAAAATCTGTCCATGGAAAGTCTCTTCCGTGTTCTTATGAACACGATAACTCAAAAACTTAAATAGCTATTTGGAATAGATGTGACCAGTTCACTATCGCTTGTTAATTTAACTGTCATGGCTATCTAGAACATATGCCTTTTGGTAGTATTGATAGGGTTGTGCCCATTGTGCGTTATTCTAGTATTCCATATGATTTATATGAAGTATCATTTTTAATGCGATAAAGCAAAAATGTGCAGAGAGTTATCAGACAGACACATTCTATAGCTTGAAAAATGTTTTAAATGAAACAATTATTGTATAAAATACAGCTAAGGAAGGTGATAACGTATCGCAATGCAGTAATTCTTTTATATTCGTTTTTGGTCTTTTATTCTTTCTTTTTGGCCGAGACTAAAATAAAAAAAACAATTTTCGGTAAAATTAATTATTTGCCTTATTTTTTTATAATAAATTAGTTTAAAGACAAACTTTCTTAATCAAAAATTTAAAAAAAAGACTGATATTGCGAATATATCTTCTGATTTTAATATTTGAGGTTTGTGAGATGATATTTTCAGAAAAATTTCATTCGTTGAAATAGTTGAAAATATAAAAGGGTAAAGCTAGTGGAACTTAGGTAACAAACCTTCGTGAATTTCTGTTAAAACTTTGCTAATGTTATTATTCTTAGTGCCTTCTTTAAACATCAAAGAAACATCCAATTTTGTTAGCGAAGAACTCCACAGTGTATCAAATGTTCTTGAAATAAATTGTATTTTTTTTTTTTTTTACAGTTTAAATTCAGCACACAAATATCCATTTAAAGTTGTTTATTTTTTTATTATGAAATTTTTGTATTACTCAGTAGTAGGTAGTATTTTCTTCGTGAAGTTGGAACAGCGGCTAATCCAAGGGTGGTGTGCTGTAGGGCTGCAGCATCCCCCGTCACTAAACCAAAATTCTGAGGGGTTTTTTTCCACATCACTACACCTGTTTGTACTTAATATCCTTTTTTAAGAAAATTAAACGTGCCAACATTGCTTTCTGTCTTGACAGGCTCGAAAATTCCCTGGCTTTTGTAGTCATTCTACTCGAACTTCTAGCGTTAACACGGTCGGAAACATTTTTTTGGGCTAGTTATATCATTGTGTTTTTATTAAATTATCGAAAGTATTGTAGTATCCTTTGTGATTCTTATTTTCAAGTGAGTAAAGTTAAAGTGTTCTGACTTGCATAAGCCAGGAGGTCACGACGATACAAAATTTTTATGCCCCTCTTCCCTTGACCAAAATCTTGGATTCGTCACTGAGTTTTATTGCGAAAATTTTCTTATTTGTAAAGAGGGGGAAACGTGTCTTAATTCCCATGAAGGATTTGTTTTCTCTCACTTATTTAATCATTGAAAAAATTTATGTAATTAATTACGTAATACTGGTTGGTTGATGATTAAGAATTTTTTTAAAAAATGGAACAAAAAACGCCACAAGAAGAAAAAGAATCTTGATTGAATTTGGTACAAAATAACTGCTGTTTGTTGTTTCTATCTTTTGAATTTCAAAGTTACGTTGTGAAAACAAATGGTTTTTATAAATCAAGTTATGCATAATTCTAAAAATGATTTCATCGTGTTGGATGATTTCAAACAGATTTGATAGGTTTTAGAACTGCACTTCTTTGTCTTTATTTTTCATCTTGTTCCCGAAATCTTCACTGAAGTTTTTGTAACGCTCTCGGCTCTACGGTTCTTGCTTCGGTTGAATCTGGGGCCTTTATAAATAACTAGACATGTCAGTCTTAAAATTTTCCTGTACTTTTATGTTGAATGTTCATCAAAGTAATCGTGATTGATATAAAAAGTTGAAGTAATATTGGTATAAATTACTGGTGTATTATTCTGTTATATTAATAATATTTTATGTCAACCCGGATTTCTTGATTTACTTGGGGCTACTAACCTACCGTCCGGTGTTTTGTTGTTCGGAGCGACTCCTGTAAAAAAATACTTTTTACAAAAACATTGTGTGGGATTCTTGTTACAAAAACCATTGCCCATATTAAATGCTTATTATTTTTATAATAACAATAAAGTGAATAATTGAGTTAGCAAGATAGAAATGTAAACAAACATCAAATATCTGTAATTTTTCAACATTAATCTATAATTTAACAACATCTGTAATTCTTCATGGAGAAAAATGTTTCAAATGCGTATTCCATTTGACATAATAAAGAAACGCGGATACATATTTCAAATTCGTTTTTCTTTTTATATTTTCATTCAATTGCTTATGTGAATCTTCAATATTATTTGGGATGGAGTATGAAACTATTATTAAATGTAGCAACATGAATTTTTGTCAAATATCTGTAATCCTTCAACTATAATTAAACGAGAGGAAAGATATTTTAAATGTTGGCAGTTGTAGCTCCAGTTGACAAATGTAGCCAATTCTATGTGGCTGGCATTTTGATTATCAAATATGGATTCATATTCTACATTCTTTTTCCTTTTATAAAGCAAAGACAATATTCGCTTCCTCCAAGGAAAATACACTCGAACCACCATCTTGGATTTTTATTAGAAAAACAGTTTTCGTATATCGAATAAAATTTCTATATATCGAACAAAAAATTGAAGGAGTAAATAATGATTCAATGCCGTTAATAAATGAGGATATTGAATTAGAGCAATTGTTGCATGTGGACTAGACAATCTGTTTATATTTTAGATTGTTATCTTATTTTAAAAAGCAGAATATGGATTTTATGCAAATTTACTTATCTTAGATTTAAGACTTATGTCTGGCAGACACTGTAACTATAGTTACGTTAAATCGTGGTGTCTTAAACTGCCGATTGTGAAGCCATGTGTGATCGGCTAAAAAAATATTGAGGTCACGAAAATTTTCAAAAAATTTCCCTTTTTTTTCAGATTCTTTAGCATTCGTCATGAATTTATTTCAGAAAATTACCTTGGCTTAAAAAGATCCTCTTAAATTTGATAAATAAAATTATATTTAGTTGAATTTTCTTCTACTTAGCATGAATTAATGCTTCATTATTTAAAAAAAAAATTATTTTCCAACTGTGAGGTAGCTACAAAATTTTTATGACTGAAATCCAGTCACGAAAATTTTTACTATCGAAAAGGAATGAGTTTAAGATCCCCCCTCCCCATGTAAGGAATCAATCTATATATTTTAGCTGTGGAATAATATTGATCTCTGAAAAAGTTAATTTGTATGGAACATCATCCGATATTGTTTAATATTTGTAAAACATTTCAAAATAAAAAATTATTTATTTCAAAAAGTTTAAAATTAAAAGTTTTAATATAAAAATTTGAAAGTCACAATCGCAGATTGCTTATAAAATAATGAAGTTTAAACACGTTTTCATGCATATTTGTTGTGAATTTTATTATTTGCTAAATTTAAAAAAATTATTCGATTATTGTAAGACTGGTGTTTAAAGGGGTTGGGGAGAGAGAGAGAGATGATTTTCATGGGCTGGTCTGTGGAAACATGAGTTTACTATTAAAGAATTTAATTTGTTCAATTACAAATAATATAATTTGTTTTAGGTTTCAGAAATTTTGAATCTAATTTAGTTGGGAAAATGACCTTGGTTTCAGGAGAGAAATGAAAATCTAACATTTTAATCTTTATTCCTTTGGCCCTACGAATTAATTTGGGAGTTAATTATTACTTATTAATTAACTTCCAAATAAGGTTATTAATGACATCCTATTTTAGACATTTATTGAAACCCAAATAAGAACGTGAAGAGTACCTGAGATAATGAAGTTGTGCCCAGGTAATTTTTGTCTTGAAAGCAAATTTGCTTCGACTTAAATTAAACTTAATATCAGAAATGGTGGCATTATATGCTTCGACTAAAACTTAAATTTTAGAAATGGTGTTATTGTATGCACGAGTCAGACACATCGTTTACGCGGAGGAGTTAAATGTATGGATGGGTTTTTGAAGATGCAAAATCATTTTTCTTTTTCACTGAGGAATAGGGAAGTATTCTTTTTCGCACTGATTGCAAATGTTTAAGGATATTATTTCAATTTTAGAGAACAATTTACTTTTATTTAATAAAACGAGCAAACTTATTGATTTAATTTCCATTTTTATAAACGTTTTTTTGCTGCATATTTTTATTTATTTATTTATTTATTATTTTTTTTTTCAATTTTTTCTCTTGCGTTTGTTTCTTAGTACATAGAAAACGTCATTTTGATTGCTGACTATGAGTGACTAGTAAAGGAAAAATTACCCATATTCATGGTATTCTTTGATATTCGAACTAACGTACATATCGTCTCATGACAGTGTGATATTTTTCTCTTTGATTTTTTAAAACTTAACCTGTGGCCTTTCCTTTGTTCATTCAGCGAGTTTTTTTTCTCTCCTGTTTTTTACCCCCCTTCAGTTTTGTTTTGAGATATTCTACTGCTATTATACAACTTTTAGGACAACTATAATCACTGGCATAGAGGGGAAATGGTCCGCCAATCAATATATAGTCTGAACAATAATAATTTTTTATCGAGAATTTTGTTTGTAAGATAAAAATATATCAACTGAATGGGAGATTGGATATTTACATAGTCAAACCACTGATATAATAATGGAAAAGTTTTCCATATCCACTTTCAAATTCATCGTATTCTTTGATATTCGAACCGACGATCTTGACCATCTCATGACAGTATATTTTTCTTTTCGATTCTTTTAAGAACTTAAAGCATTGCCCCTCCTTTCTACATTCAGCGAGGTTACATTTCTCCCCTTTTTCATTCCCCCGCAGCATAGTGCTTGAGATATTCTACTGCTGTTACACAATTTTTGGAACGACTATAATCAGTGGCATAGATAGAATATATGGCTCCTGGGAAATAATCATTTTTTTTATTTCTTCCGTCATACTTTGTCTTTAAAAAGTTAAGCAAACACAGTAAATATTTTGTCTTATCGCCCCCCCCATGACTGGAACCCGGAGAAATTATACCGCCTTGCCCCTCCTCCGTTGCTACGCCACTGAATATAATTTGGAGCTGCTAACTAAGCATTTCCGTCAGTTGTAATGCACTTTTCAGTACTAAATTTCGGAAATAAAAAAAGTCGAAGAGGTAGTATATCTCCCTGGATGATCATGTATTTCTAGCAATTAAAATACAATCTGAACTATGATAAATTAATTTTTAATCGAGAATTTTGTTTATAATGAAAAAATATATTGACTGACCGGAGATTGAATATTTACATAGCCATACCAGTGATATAGTAAACAAATTCTACTAAAATGATATAATTAAATAGTTAAAAGATATTTTAAAGAAAATATATAATTATATTTAATTTAAAATCTATATCTTTTTATATGTGGTCAAGTAAGAAAACTAATTTATTTATGAGCTTTTTTTAAATAAAAAGTAAAACTGCGATTAGCAAAACCTTATTTCTTTACTTTCACGAGAAAATTTGCTATGATTTTATGGTGTTTTATTGGTTCGTATTGACTGTGAATGTATTTTGCCTCAACATAGGCAAGTGATTTTCTATAATTCGATTCGTCTAAAAAGCGAAAATTAAATGAAATGATTTTATTTTATCTTCCAATGAATTTATAAATTTTTGAATTTATGAAATATTTCAACTTTATGTGACAGTATTATTGAAATGATACTTTCTGTTCCTTCGAGAGATATAATATAATGTAACAATTTTAAAGATGCAAAAAATGTGTGGGAACAGTTTGGAGATAAACAAATACTGAAAATTTGCAGCTTTAAAATATGGTGGCTTACTTAATCGAAAGTCATTTTTTAAGAAAATATTTGTTTGTTTAATATTTACTCAACCCAAATTTTGAAATAAAATTCTTAATGTGTAAGCACCATAATTGCAGGTTCCCAGTAGATGATTTTGACTTTCTGTTTTTTTAATACATGTATTTAATTTGTTAATACGTATCTTTAAATAAAATAACAAACATCTCTATTACAACAAATATACTCATGTATATTTGTTTTATTGGACTAAATTACTATTAATTTTATTTAGATAACTATTTCAATTATTGCTTTTGTGGCAGATGTGTCTGTTCATCAAACTGAATTGAATAATTTAGTGACACCTGCACAGTTTTATGTTATTCATTGTAACTTCCAACGAATCCAATAATCGCGTTTTTTAAAATTTTTTTTAATTTTATTATTTTTAAAAATTTTTTATTATTATTATTTAACACAAATTTTGCAGTTTAAGAGATATATATTTAAAATTTTACTTAAATTATATATGGTTACTGTGTTGATTTTGTCCAATTATTTCATTGTTAATTATAGGTATATTAGTTCCTTTAAGCAGACACATACATCGAGCTTTCAGGGATTTAATAGGATAATAAATTTTAGTAAACTAGTATATAATTCAGACTTTATTTCCATGTTACAACCATGGAAGCAACATAAATAGAGTTACTAATAATTTAAACCTCTTTCTCTCTCTCTTTAATTCTGTTCTATTTCTTTCTTCATTTATAAGAAAATTGTTTATAATTATGCATCATTATTAGTAATTTATCAATCTCGGAAGGCACGATATATTGCTTTGAAATTTTTAATGCGTATTTTTATCTATAAAGAGCGTTACAGTGGCTGACCTTTAAGCAACCTTCAAAAGAGTAAAACATCCCTTTTGCTCTTGAAGTTTTGAATTGACCACCTGGTCTATGTAGTACCAGTACCAAATCAGTGTTATTATTGCCTAACTGGGTCATCCAGAATAGTTTCACTGCCAACATGTCCCATTGTAAAATCTGTAGGGTTAAAATAATAAGTGAGGGGAGGGGGAGTTAATACGCTCGCGATTTGACCTGGTTATTTTTTTCGTTCCCTCAAACGCCTCCTCCCCCCTGCCTCCACTACCGCCACCCTTCTTTTAGCCGCAGATGCGATTCTTCCTGGATCGAAATCCCGAATCGTTCCTGTTATGGGAACGGTACTACCTATCTCGTGTTTTTCTCCAAATTCACCCCCCCCCCCAAAATGCAGATCCCCAATAAGCAATACCCCCCACCCCTCTTTTTTTCTGTCTCTCGATGCCTCGTCTTTAAATGGACTTTACACTACTGATACACATACATGATATAGAGGGGAGTTGCATATTGTTCGATATTTAGCCATGCAGTCTAGGCCCGTTTTTTTCGAGGGGGTTTGGAAAAGTGGGTCATTCCCACTAGCTTCAACCCTTTATGTTTACACGGGGAAGGAATGGGTGATTTCAAGGGTGAGTATGGTGTGAAGCTATGCAAGTGAAAACCCCTTGAAGAAAGGGTTTGTTTTTTTCTCGACTCGCGTCTCTCCTCTGTACCAGTAGGGCAGTAGATATGTGTGCAGATTGGATTTTCTCATAACTCTTTCCTTTGGTAGGTTTTTTATGGGTAGACTTAGTTTCCGGTCGGAATATTTAAGTCAAGGACATTCTTTTGGATAAAAGGCTGATCAGTACTTTTTTCGAAAATTTATTCCCATGCTTTTTTTCAGCATACTCGCACATTCGTGTTTATTTAGGTCATAGGCTTGTCGTTTTCTTTGGACATGGTGTACATGTAAGACCTGCCACCTGTCTTCTTCCTTAACAATTTATCGAATACTGAATTTTCAGTTTCCTTGGCGCGGATAAATTTATTTTATAAAAGCTGTACATAGCGCGATTTAAAGAGATAGTTATCAAGAAATGTGAAAATATAAAATTTTAGAAAAATGATTCTCTTTTCAATTATTTGAAGTTACAATGCCATATCTTGGTTTACTTATGTTTAGTCTTGATTTTCTGAACTGTTGCATTTTGACCCAAGAAAAAATTGAATCTTCAATGAAGCAAATAGCACTATTAAATTTATTTCACATTTGGATCCTAACTGAGTCCAAATGTGAAATAATTAAATTTCCTGAAAGATTGAGGTGATTTTAAATTTATGGCGAGCTTCTGAGTTCAATCACGGTTTGTTTGTTTTTTTCAACGTTAATTTATTTCACTACTAACGTATACTTTCTCTTAGGAAAGAAGATGTTTTTGTAGGAGATCCGTTTCCTTAAATCAAACGTTTTATAAAATTATACTGATTTTTTTTTTTGGGGGGGGAGGGGTGTTTCTGAGGACATTCGTAATATTAAACTTTATGGTATCAAGTGCAAGTGTGTCTTTTTTTTATGAAGTATTTGTGTAATGTATTTGGGAAAAGAAAAAAATCGTTAGTATAAAAATTTCCCGTAAATGCTGCAAACATTGTTATATAATGCGTGCTTTCTAAATGAAATGAATGAAATTTTTGTGTAAAATGTGCATCATATTAAGGAATTCGAAATTTAACAATCTATAGGAAAGTTTCAAAGGAGAGACATAAAAAACCAAGTGAAGACATTTGCTGAAATATGGATAACTTTCAAATACAGACTTCTTCCTATGGTGTAGATAATCAGCATCTATTCAAAAGTTTTACATTGTATTGCATTCTTAGTCATCTGATGGGTGCACACAATATGGTAACTCCCCCCCTCCCCCCAAAGAAATCAAGCCTCTAGATGTTAACCCGAATTTGTCCAACTAATTTCAATTTTTTTCCCTTTAGCGTTTATTTGCATTTAATTTGTATACTGTTAGTTCACGATTTAACGGACTAACTGGGGAGAAAACGTGTCCTTTAAATCGTGAATTGTATTAAAATCAATACGTTTATTTTACATCATTATAATATTTCAAATGGGATATCACGCTTTCATTTGTACTGTATAATGGAATTATTTAATACACGTACCATATTT
This sequence comes from Araneus ventricosus, assembly GCA_013235015.1. Taxonomy (NCBI): domain Eukaryota; kingdom Metazoa; phylum Arthropoda; class Arachnida; order Araneae; family Araneidae; genus Araneus; species Araneus ventricosus. The sequence goes on from BGPR01000078.1 coordinate 1,040,155, forward strand.
GTAACTAAAAATTCCATCAACTGCGTTTTAAAAGAGTGAAAAAATGCCCTAGTCTTCAGTTGCTCTCTCGTTGATTATTGTTTTGTAAATAATCAAAGAGCTCATCTCGGAGCTGCTTATCTGCTCGGAGCTGCTGCATGTGCGTACGAATGACCACAAATGTATCCGATTCCGTTAAACAGAGAGTTTACTGTATAAGAAATCTAACATCACAATATGTACTTAATCATCACATAAGTACATGCACCATCAGTGGCGAATCCAGGATTTGGTCTGGAGGGGGCTGAGGTCATAAAAATTTTGTATCGTCGTAACGAATGTCAAACCTAATGGCTTATATAATCCTTAAATTTTACTCACCTGACATAAGAGACATAAAGGACACTACAATACTTTGAATAATTTAATAAAAAGCATAATGAAATAACTAGCCAAAAAAATGTTTTCACCGCGTGAGCGCTGCAAGTACGAGTGGAATGACTACAAAAGTGGGGAAATTTTCGAGCCTGTGGGGCTAAAAAGCAATGTTGTCACAATTGCATATTATTATTATTATTTAAATAAAAGGGAGATTAAGAACAAAACAATTGTAGTGATTTTAAATAAAATCGAGAATTCTGGTTCAGCTCTGGGTAGCACCCCCTTGGATTCGCCACTGTGCACCATCGATATTAGTATTTGTAGGGAGTTTTATTTTATAAAATTGTTGAACCATTCATTCAATTTATTATTAATTCTTGTTTTTTACTGTTATTTTGTTTGTATGCAGGTGAAGAAAAATGTGAAACTGAGTGTGCCGTCAACCATTGGAGATTATATTGAATGAAAATTGCTCTTTCTGGTATATTTTTTCTTTCTGTTTTTATGTGAAATGTGTCTAGAAATTCTGAGTTATTTATTCACAGAATTATTGTGTTTATAGATTTAAGTTTTCCAATTCATATTTAGATACTTTAGTAGTTTTTAATTTCGAAATAAATTTTAAAAGTTGAAAAATATGTCCTTCTCTATTAAGTTCGAAATTTCTGCGGTTTAAAAAATTAATTTTCAATGCATAATGCTCTAAAGTGATGTTTTGTAACCTATAAATTGGTAGAGACTGCGCATTTTATAAAATTTCTTAAATGTATGTGGTATATTTTCAGCCTTTACAAAACCCTCTGCTGATTCTATTTTAAATTTAAAGTTTTAGTTAATATTTTGCGATGAAGTCTTTTTTTTTTAAAAATTTGAATTAGTTGTGACCCATTTAGCATGATATAGTCACTTCTATTGTTGCATTTTTATCGATTAAGAAAAATGTTGAAAATAATTCTCCAAAAATTTTTTCAAAAATATTTTACATGAATTAGCCATGGAGATGGTGGACTATCTTACACTTATAAAATACATATGTATGGAAAATACATAAAGTTTTATTTTTCAAGATTTATGTATGTGTAACAAAACAGAAAATGTAATTTACATGACTATACCTAAGCTCACAATGAAGTTACTTTCTAAAAATTTCCTACTCCTCTACGCTATATTTTTAAGGCTTAAAAATTCGAAATAATTTCCAGAAACTTGAAAATGATTTTTTTAAAAATTTAGCATTTTTCATGATATCGTTCCATCTCGACGAAATTAAGCAAATTTTACCTGTTTAAAAAGTTATTTTAGCCTCTATATTCGTGAAAAGTAGAAAGGCAATTTTTGTGTTAGAAATTAAAACATGATTTTTAAAGAAAAGCAGTTAGATTTTCTCCTTAAAAAAATGTCCTGTTCTTTCAGAATGAATGATAATCATTTTATAGCTTTTTACATATATTTTTTTCGATTATATTTTCATGAAGACTATTGTTAAAAATTTTCTTTCATATTTTTGGAGTTTTTCAGTTGTAGAAGGATGGTATTAATGATTTAAGGGTAGAATTTCACATTTGGGGATTTTTTTTTATTAAAATAATATGAAGTTACTGAGTAACAAAATGATGCTAATTTAATAGTTTGATTTTGTTTAAATAAGGAAAAAATGTGTAAATAAAAAGAGTTCTTACTTAAAAATTACCAAGAAAATATTCACTTGCATCCTTTTAGGATTCAAAAATAATTTTAAGATGTAAAGGTTAATTCAGAACCCATCAAAAAGTTTCTGGGAACGAAATTTCGAATCTAATACAGGAAAAGTTTAAAAACTCAGTATATTTATATTGCTGTTGTAAAACAACAATTATTTTCATTGTTATAAATTCTCAAGTTTCGCTCATTTTTCTGAAGTGGCCTTTCTTTATTTGAAAGTGGGAAATTTTACATTACGTAGCTTTAAATTCTTGTAAGATTAATTCTTCAGTTCAGTCTTAAATATTATTGATTAAGATAACATGGCATTTTTTAAAAAAATAAAAGACGATGATACCACCAAATTTACCCTTGATATGTGGTAACACAAGTCCCTCCTCCCTCAAAAGATTTTTAATTGAGGGAAATTTAGGATTGTAATATATCTTCTGACTGAATGTGATTGGTTTCCATTTCCAGAAAAAGTGTAAAATGTATGTCTCGCTAAAATTCTCAAATATTTCTATTTACTTTAAATTTTAATTTAAAATTGTAAATTATTAATAAATCCGCTTATAAATTATTTCATGAAATTTTAGTTACAGTAAAAGTATTTTTTTTTAATTTGGAGGCATAAATATATGAAAAATCTTAACCGTTTTGCTGGGCAAAGCAGAAATTAATTAAATTATGCCTATACTTTCCTTGCTCTGAAATGTTTTTTAAGACTCAGAAAAATATGTGTGATTTTAATTTTTAATATAGTTCCTTGTAATATGAGAAATTTGGATAAAATTTAATTATAAAAAATATTTGAATAAAATTTTTAAATTTTAATTATTTTATTTTCGTTAATTAATGAATTTATGGTGTAAATAGACGATCTTCCTTTTTTTTTTTTTTTTTTTTGAAAAAAATTTAAATGGAATGATTTTTCTAATGTTTGAAATTTACCTATGTATAACTAACTATAACACCATCTTAATTTATCAATTTTTTTAACAACAGCTTTTGAATTCATAGTTTTTAATTGATTTGGTAATTTTGAGTATCAGTGGTGTTAATTAATGCCTGTAATTTTTCATGAAACCATTTCTGCACAAAACGCTGTCAAAAAAACAAATATGTTTCATTGATTTTTTGCATTGAAAATAAGTCCCATTTAAGCTCAAAATTTCTAAGTCTGAATTTAAAGTTAAATTCTGAAAAGAAAAAAAACCCGATTTGATACCAAAAGTGGCAAAACTGAGCTAATGTCTGTTTCCAAAGTTTTTTTTTTTTTTTTTTTTTTTAATTCTAACTTTTGGAAAAGTATGTTTTTCATTATTCATAGTGTATTTACATTTTTTGGAAAATTTACATTCAAAGTCACGAAACAGATAAAATATATCATCACATTTTTTCCACCTACCCGGTATTCCTGAGAGGACCTGCCTCCCCTAACACTTGACCTCCTGTTATTCGTCGGCATTCTGACAAAATCTTCCCGACCTTCCGCCTAGTGGCCTACTTTGGGAACCCTTCAGGATCCCCTCTTTAAGCATTTAAGGGGGGGCAAAAAAGGCGGAGCCATCCCTCGTATCGCGATCTGTCCCACCCCTCGTCCAATGACTGCAAAAGCCTTGTTTACCAGCGACCGAATAGTGAAGTGCTCCATAACATCTGCATTGCTTCTTTAGTTTACGCCCATCCTTCAGGCCGCGCCCCCTAACTGTCAATCAAGGGTGGTGTGAGCTTTAAGTCGCCTCTCTTATTGGTTTATTCGAACGCTTTGGATAGAAAAAAAAAAAGTCGCACGGCGCATGCGGACGATAATTGGCTACTCCCTACAACGGCCATGCTTTTCTTCTGCTTGCCAAGCAGCGCCACGGCCGCTTGCTGCTGCTTGCTTGTAACTACCGTTTCGCCACAGAGAGTTCGGTTTTTAGGGTTAAGGAGGTTTTGAACTCGCTCTGCTCTGGAATTCCGATTTGTAGCCATTAATTCTACTGCTGATGCTCACTTGTGCCACATGGACCGATGAACCACTCCCTATTGGTGATTCTTGTAAAGACCGTGGACCATTGAGGGATGTTTTAGTGTACTGCATTGTGCTTGTGTTATCAAGGATGCTAAGCCTATCTGAGTGTCTCATCTCTCTCTTTTATAGGAGTTGCATGTTCGCCGAAACGAAATTACTGTGCCACTTTTAACTATCATTTGAGAATGTGTGTTACTCATATGTGCTATCGGTTATGGGATTTGCCTTGGAACTAATTTAACAACATCCTGGTTGGCTGCTGAAAGGTAGGTTGCTGTTATGTTATATAATTTTATTTCGGATTTTAAAAATCTACAACGCTAGATTTATTTTTTAAACGATAATTTTAACGGAAAAAACGTGTAACCGTATTCATAGCTTGTAAACATATTTTTTAAAAAAAACTTCACTGTCTCGTTTTATTTTACAATTTATTTAATTTAAAAAAATAACATCTTTTTTTATTGTAAAATATTCTGACGATCAAAATAAACAATGACTATTTTCTATTGATAATGATTATTACGAAACACAATTACTCATATTTTCTGATTTTAATTTCAAAAGATTTATTCTCGAATTTCTATCTTTCTGGTTTCATTTCATGTAAGGGTGGAGTGAAAAAAGAAATGTTTTAATGTACTCATTAAAAAAAATTAAAGATATTTAATCTCTTATTTACTGAAAACTAAGGCAGATTTTTTTTTTTTTTCCGTTAAAGACATGAAAAAATTAACACCATAAAGTTTCAGTTAACGGTAACTAAAATAAGCCATATCTTTTATTTTCCTTTTCCCCTTAGTTTTACTATGATTAAATCTCTTATCTGCAGTACAGTATATTTTTGAATTACTAGTAGTTTATGCAAAATTGTACTAAAAAAATAAATATATTGGGTTCAAATTTCACTGTGCGATCTTTTATGTGCAGAGACTTTCTATTATTGAATTTTCATACACATTACATGCACCAAAAAAAAGTTTTAAAATGCACCAATGCTGTTAAAGTGTCATCAGTAAAGAGTATATCTCTAAAATTTGTAAGAATTTCAAAACAGTACAATATTCTTATTTGTATTTCAATAAATGCATTGCTCAACTGTTTCTAACATTGTGCTCGTCCTAACTTAAACTTTGCTCAAAATATGCGATACATAATAGTCTTTAAAAATTCCAAAAATTAATTTATAAAACTATGTACCTGATTACAGCTAATGATAAGTCTAAACATATCTCAACCAAAGATTTTTTTTTTAATTATTGCCTAAACATGTCTTTTCTCATATTCTGATGTTCCCGCTATTTTTACTCTAAGCAGAAAACTTTGTTTATTACATGCATTGTGCAAATCCTTAACTATATTATAACATTGAATCTGTTCACTTTTAAAGCCTAGAAAAGACCTAATAATAATAGTAATCATAATTTTTAATAGTCAAATATTGGATATCCTTATGCGAATGATCTCATTTGTCTTTGACGTAAACTATCATGAAAATTACAGCATTATGAAACACTTTTAAATGGAGTAAAATACATAACATAGGATATTTTGTTAATTTTTTTTCCCCAACGGTTTCAGTTTCTACAAACATGTAAAGAAAATCTTTTTCTTGAATAATATACCTTAATTATTTACTTAACTGCAGCTTTGAAGTGATAATATGGCTTGTAATAGGAGTCGGTTTAACTTCCCTGACAAATAAAAAATCATCATCCAAAATTTTAATTGTTTAAGCTTAATAAATGCCTAATTGGAGAAGTAAACCACAAAAAATTATAACATTCTATAAAATCTTCGTTATAGAATCATGTTTGTAGGTATAAAAATTTTAGATAATTCTCATAATCATGCATGTCTTTTATGTTTTTATTAAGATATAATTTTTCCTATAAAACTTAAAACAGTGTAACAAAGTACCTATATCAATATTCACAGTTATAAATTTCATTTGTATAATGATAAGTGCATATTAGTTCATTCAGTTAAATACCTACAGACCACAATATGTTCTTGAAACAAGCTTTTATTTCCAAATTCTTTTTAAAAACCCAATTGCAAAACTGTCTTTGTATAAAGTTCTTATTTGAATTTCTATCTTAAAATATATGAGTTGCTAAAGCTTTTTTTTAATAATTGGAAATTTAATGCTGCTCTCTGACCTCTTTATCAATGAAAAAGTTGTCATTCTAATTATTTGATGTTTCGAAAAATTTAGCTCTTAGGACCTTAAATTTCGGAATACTTAGTAAATAAATTAAGTATGAAATTGAGATCATTAAAATTATGAAAAACTATTCCAAAATTAAAACTATGAAGTGACATTTAAGGAAATTTCTTAACCATTTAATAAAATATTGTTTTAAAAATTATGCTAACATATTTCACTAAAAATTACATACATTTAGATGTGTTTTTTGTAACAAAAGTGAGATACAAGTTAACTGTAACAAGTTATGTCTGTAGAAGCTGTTACTTTCATTTTAGTGCTCTAAATTTTGAAAACTGAATTTCTGCTCTGAAGAAAAATACATTGGAAGCATATTGTGGTTTGAAGATTATTATATCGGGGTTAAAAATATAAATAAATAGATAAAACTTTTTCACTTTTCTTCTCTGAGATTTGCTTCAGGCTGAATATTAAAAAAATCAACTTTGAATTAATTTAAATTATAAATTGATTATAAGTAACATTTTTTGTAAATTAGTGTATTTATGAAAACATAAAAAGACCAACTGTTCAAAGTTTCCATTTTAAAGCTAGATATTATTCATAAGTTAAATATGTAGTCATTTGTACTCTGTCATTTCCAAATTTAAAAAATCCATCCGTTGTAAACTACTTATATGAAGATATTCTTTCTAGCGGAGATAAAAATAATACTTGTGAAAAAATACTTGAATAAAATAATACTTAATCAATTCTTAAATAGACTATTCTGTTGTTTCCATAATTATGAATAATTCTAAATTCATAGTTTTGATAAAAATGACTTGAGAATGTAAGTAAACAGTCCCTTATGATAAATTTTTTAAATCAAATAAACTGATATTTGCTTATTAACTCGTTCCGTGCTGAGCCGTCTTTGTTCGACTTTTCATTCATGCGGTTTGATGTTTTGACTAATTACATTATAGATTTTGGAAGATTTGTATATTTCACACACTATTTCTATATATCGTCAACCCATAAGTAATTAGCTTGTTTAGCGTGGTTTTCACAGAATGTACCATTCATGGTACACTGGTGCTGCGATCAGTTTTAACTTTTCAATTAGTGTGTACCATCCATGGTACACATGGCACAGAACGTATTAAATGCAGAATCTAACATTAACTCCTGTTTTATTAGAGTACATAAATATATCTTAAATAACACCTCAATATAGTTATTAAAGATAGAATGAACTAGTAATTTGCATTAGAAAGCTATCGGTTTAATTTCTCAAATTTAGTAAATGAAGAAAATGAAATTGATTCTCTAAATATAGAAATATAAAGTTCAACAAATTTGTTACTAAATTTCTTTGTATACAGGATAATTGGTTCAGTTATACAATTAGTATTTCATGTTTTACTGCCATTCTTAAACCCAGATGAAGTGTTTTGTTTGAATAAAAGACTAATCAGATATAATTTTACTATGGTAGTTTTATTTAAACTCTTGAAATGAAATCTAACTTTTCAGTTCCCTAATTTTTATAATTTCTGTTTATTCAGAAATAAAAATTCTGTCATTAGAAATATGCATCAAAGAACCTCATAAAACCTGTTTCCACATCTAGAAATCTATGTGAAAATTGATCATATCAGTAATAATTTTTAAATTAGCAAATAAACCATAAGACTGGTTTGTTAAGGGAACAAATGCCTTTGATTATTTTTGAAAGGAAGGTAGTGCTTTAATATAAAAAAATTTTATATATTCCTGGATCACAATGCATATTCATGGTCTTTCACCAAAATCTGAAATTTTTATTCGGGTGCAAATATTCTGGACGTATATTTTTTTAAAAGTAGCATATTCCAAAACTGTATTACAAGCAGATCTTTATGGCACAGTATCTAGTAATTTTTTATTTCTGTGCAATTGTTCTGTGATAGTTACTTCCTTTACAAAAATTAATAGTTTATAAATAGGACAAGTTGTAACGTTTTTTCAAGGGACAAAACTATAGTGTATTTCACGGTGCATACGGTCATGAAAAGTGCTTAAAAACTGCTTAATTTTTATTTTTGTTTTAGAAGGCCCTTAAAAGTGCTTACTTTTTATTCAAAGTTCGTATAAAGTGCTTATTTTTTATCATGGTGCTTCTTAAAAACTCATTATTTTTAAGAAGATGCTATGAGTTTTCTGAACAAGAACTATTTTATGTATAAAAGTAATTGAAATTAATGATTTTGCATTCTAATTTTGTGCCTCAAAATTTTGTTGCATAAGCATTTTTGGTTTATTTTTCTGTTTGTAGAAATGTTTTCCTGTAACAAGTTAATAAGAATATATTCTAGTCATGACAGTAGGATAGGTACTAAATTTCTCTCCTGTATATTTTATTACTTAAATCCTGTTTAGTTATTTAAAAGAAGAAAAAAGGTGATCATCGGCATTCAAGATTTTGCGAGTCCTTACTTTTCCCCTTAAGGTGCTTATAAAGTACTTAAAAAATGCTTTCCTTTTTTCGACAAATTTGAGTACGCACCCTGTAAGTAGATTTTAATCAGTAACATTTCTTTGTGTGTTTAAGAAATAATAGGCATTTTTTTCCAAATACCAATTTTTAAAAAAAATAATAAAGTTATTGAGAAGTTTTAATTTAGATTTATATTTTCATTAAAAAATATTAAACAGATAGACTTGGGAATTTAATATTTTATGTGACCCTTGTTGTAAATGTTCTGAACCTTTTCTATAAATGTTGAGTAATTTTCAGCTTTTTACATCAGATCAGTAAATTATGATTCATATTTTCTTCTGTAAGGAAATCAACTACTTACTCAGATTTGAGTTCCTATCATTTTATGTACACCTTGAGTGTCAAAAGGCCTGAAATTGCAATAATGCAACCGAGAATGCATTAAATTTATATTTGAATTTGCAAGTTCAGATTTCATAATTTTTAATTCCTTTTTTCCTGTATCAGTTTAAAAAGATGTTATAAATTTTACAAAGTGAGAAATACAGTTTTCTGGAGGAATGGGGGAAATAAAATATTGTGAAAATCTTCAGATTAAAATAGAAATCTCCTCAGATAGTTTTGAAATTTAATTATAAAGTGCATTTTTTAGGGGGAAAATGCATGTAAAATACTTTAAAAAAATGTGTTAAATGAAATTCAAACTATATATTTTTCTGAATTGCATTTTTAGTTGTTTTTATTATTTTTAATTGATCATGTAAATTAATAAGCAGGCAGATTTTTGGGACAACTCAAAGACATGTAGTCTAAGAAAAATCTGAATTGCATTAGTTCTCTTTCTAAACAATAGCAACCTATATATCTTTTTTTTTAGAAATAATGCATAGCAGAAGATTATTTGGTTTAATGGTATCTACATATTTTCAACTTGTGAGAATTAGAGAAATAAACTGTTGTTTATATCCAGAGTACTTTCTTAGCAATATTATATTGATAGATCTGTTAAGAAATAATAACAAGAGCTGTTTACATGAAAGAATTATTTTTACACATTTAGAAATGTTTAAATTTCTGAATTTTTATGCTCTTTCTAAAAGTAGCCTCAATCTGTGAACCTAACAATGGTTTAAAAAAGGTTGATGGAGTTTTTCTTAGTATGGATATAGTATTCCCAAAAATGTATTTCATGTTTTATACTATCACATCCCTTGAATTTTTTTTAATTCTAAGAAAAGGACAGATTTTAGAATTGCTCATGATCAGAGCTCATTTTATTAACAAATCAGTGGGCACAGAAATGCATAATAAATAAATTAACATAAATGAAGAAAGTTAATATTTTCCTTGCTAATTTTGTGTCATTCGAATTAAATGAAAATTTCCTAGAACTTCTGAATATTTCATAAATAAAATTCATTAATACATATTAAAAAAATAATAAGGGACTAACATAATTATTATAATACAGAGTGGGTTTTTTTGTCATTTTTTGATGAAGGAAATTGTTTTTTCCTCTTTTTTTAATTCGAAATATTTCATCATTTTAGTTGTCATTTCAGAAGTAATCCTTGTCATTTAATTGAAGTAATTGTGTCATTTATCCCTGTATTTAAAATATTGTGAGTCTTGAACTAGATCTTTCTATGCAGTGGCAAGAAGATTTGTTTATGTTTTTAAATAATTGGTATTATTTACTTTGTGGCTTATTAGTGCATTTCAAAATGAAGAAATTCAGCTATCAGTTTCTGGGAATCTTATCTGGAGATATGAGTTTTTAGTTGCATTTTGCTGTAGTATTTAATTACTCTAAGATTATTAGTCTGATTTAATTCTTATTTATAACATTTAAAATGAATGTTTTATCAAATTACTTTGCATGAGGTTTTGGTTCAAAATAGTTATCATTTTTCTGAAGTTGATAAAAAAAAATTAAAACCTAGAAAATTATTGTATTAAAGACTGAATTTTGCAAAATGACAATACAGTTTATGGAGGGATTGGAGAAAAAGATACACTTTGAATGATTTTTTAATTGAGTACACATTTAGCCCAAACTCTAATTAAAATGTAATGAATTCCTCCTGATTCCTGGTTGCATTTAATTAGCAAATCTTCATTGGAAGAATCTTATTCAAATGATATTTGAAAATCTTGCTGGTAATTTTACTCATAAGCATCAAATAAACTTCATATTTGCTTCTCAAAAAGGCTTCTGCCCTAAAAAAACCCAATCGATTATAAATGGTACCATTTTATCATGATATTATTATTAATCGATTATAAATGGTACGATTACTATTATAACGATTAGTTTTCTTTGGCCTGAAGTATTTTTCAAAATAATAAAAAAATTTCTCTGAAAAATTTGTATTCAGGTACACATTAGTTTTAAATAGGATACATTTAGTAAAATATTTCACTAATAGATATCTATGCTTCTTGAAAAAAGTATAGTTTAATTTGTTATACTTTTTTCATGAAGAATAGATTTTGGTGATCTTTTATTGATAAACAATATTTTTTCTCAATTTAACTGTATTTGTAATAATTTGGAAATCTGTCCAATAAATGATGGCGTTTCTTCAGACTCTTGGTATCTCTGCAATGTTTCAGCTCTTAAAATTCTTATTTGGCGGTTTCAACTTATAAAACAAGCATTTTTAATAGTGCCAATGAAAATTATTTTCTATCCGTAATATTCCGTATGGTTTAACATTACAGAATATGACGCCATATATATCGAAATGGAAGAGTCAAAAACTCTTTAAATAAAGTCTACTATTTTCGAAAATATTTTCATGTTAGCAAGTACAACTGAGCGTCGTTAATAGTAATTCTGAAACCCGTCCAAATCTTTGAAAACCCAGACTAAACAATCAACTGATTTTTCCCTTTACCAAAAATTAAGATGTTACTTAAAAGTATAAAGTAAAAAAAAATATTTTCTAAGTTAAATCGAACATTTTTCCTACATAAATAATTACAGTAATTTAAGATTTTCATCAAAATACTGTGATAAAAATGAAGCATATATCAAAGCAGAGAACTCTTTCCGGGTTTTCATTAGTTTTGATTCTTTCAATCAAGTCATCTGACGAAGTTTACATCTACGAAACTTTATCGATGCACCATTTAGATTCTTCGTAGTGTATAGGTTTTAGTTTTTCTGTAAATTAATTATTACGAACAATACCGGCATTTTTTAAAATTAGATTTACTAAATTTCTGGTATAAAATTTCTATTCGATTTTAAACTCCTTGTAAATAATTGGAAATTGGTAACTTCGACAGGTAAGAATTACCGAGGTTGCTGTGCTGTTATTTGAAGTAAATTAGCATTTTTATATATTGCCAACTGCTTTGACTTTTTTTTTACTTTCTCGTAAACAAAGAGGAAGTTTTGTAATCGTCAAAAAATTCGTACTCTAGATTTTGACGATTCTCCACGTTTTAGACCTTCATGAGTCCGATAAACACAATTTTGGAATTATGTCTGTCTATGAACACGATAACTCGAAAACTATTAGTTTTTTTTTTTTTTTTTGAAATTATCTCATTACTAAGTGAAGTGAATGTAAAATTCTTTTTTTGCCTTACAAACATCTAATACTTTTACTATTTCTCCTTCCATTAAATGTGTGGGAAAAGCTTTCACATGCAAGAAGTGTCATGGATTTCCCCCTCCCCCCAATTCACGCTTCTTCAACGTGACCCATATACGCTGAAAGCACATAGCCAAGGAAGGCGACCACTGCGAACTGACTGTAAGGCAACGGTTACCATCTTAAACTCCAAAAGCTCCGTTGGAAGTGCTTTTTATAAGTGATCGCTCTTCTGTTACGAAGCTGATAAGAAACACCTGCCCCCGAAAAACCTCAGTGGCCTATTTCGCGGGAGAAAACACCGGCATTCGAAGAGGGATTGAAAAAAAAAAGGGTTAACCGAAACAACCCTTTGCCTTCCTCCCTTCTTCCCGATTCAGCTTGCAGAAAAAAACTTTATTCCTTAATCGCTTTTCTTGTAAATTGAAAGGGGAGATTTCTTGCTCTCTTTTTCTGGGACGAAAAGGAAAGTATTGTGCGTGATCATTTGTGTTAATTGTCCTAAAAATTAACCTCATTTACTGATCTCGCTGATTTACTTGACTCACTAAGTAATTTTTTTTTCTCCAACTTTTTTCATGGTGTGATTCATTTTCACGAAGTGACTCATCTCGTATTTCGAATGCACTAACTGGAATCCTGTTTACATTTTAAATACCAGGGTACATAATGTTAGAAATGATATCACACACGTGTTTGTCATAGTCATACATGCAATGAATGGCTAAGACGCCGGTAATTCGATCCGTTCAAGGACGACGACTCGTCGGTTTTTCTATAAGTACACTCTGTAGAAATTACAGTATACTGTAATTTCTACAGAGGGATAACTTGTTTCGAATTGTATTTTTATTCTTGGGAATGTCACTTAGAGATTTTTTGGTAGGCCAATTTAAAGTTGGTTGTAGTTATACAATTAGGAACCAACTACCATTTTATGAATTTCTGACAGATTTACTGTTAGTAGACTACTTAGAATTCAGTATTTAATTTTGAGGAAATGCATGATCTTTTTTTGTACTTTTTTGCGAAATCAACTATATTATAAAATTATGTATTGTAATTGGTTTTATTATTATATAACTACGTCCAATTTCAGTTTAAGTTTGTATTTTAAACCATTACCAAACATCGGTCCAGAAGCCATGATAGGAAATGTGTGTTACTCTGTTTATGATGTGCAATTTATTATTTTAGAAATAATTATTATGTGCGGGTTTATTTTATTTCCGTCATTTACTTAAATTGTTTTTTTTTCTCCCTCTCTTTGGAATCTGGTCTTGATTGAAAATTGTTAATTTCGTGGGAAAAAATTATTAAAGAAAATATCTTGATGCCGAAGTATCGTTTTTGAATTGTTGATGAAGGTAAAATTATTCGGAAAATAAATAAGATGAAAAATTCAGTTTTTGCTAACTTATCGTTTGATCCAAAAAAAAGTTAGCTAGAAATGTCTTTGTAAATTGTAATTTGTAATTGAAGAAAATTGAGGTTTTTTTGGCAGTAATTGTTCTTTACTTGCAGTTTTCATGATTGTAACTTTCTCAAATTAGAACTTAAAAATGAGACATGGTTGATAATTGAAACTTGACTAATTATGACATTTTAAACAAAGAAATTGTATGTCTAATTAGGCGCAGTTATGCTATCTGGAATCATCTATAATTTGGTGGATTTTGAGTTCATTATTATAACCTGCACCCAGTGTATAAAATTTGCTCTGTGATAATTAACTGTGAAAAAATCCAGCAGTAGAATTTTTTTCTGTAATTTTCCTAAAAACAATTGTAGTTCAAAATATGTATTTTGAAGTTTGTTGCAGTTTTCATAATTGTGTCCTATATTCATTTAAAATCATAATTTCTGAATCTAACAATAGCGAAAAAAACCCATCTTTAATTCTTCTACCAAAAAGTAAAACTTAAAAAAATAATAACATGTAATAATAGTACGCATCCATGGGAATTGTTTTAAAACAACTCTTTTCTATACAAATTTTTTTGGACCATAAGGTGATTGATTATTATAAAATTAATATTGAATCATTTCAATGAAATTTTATTCCGTTGTTAATCATCTGCAAAATAATTTTTCCCCTTTTAAATGAAATATATACTGCCATGGAAAAACATTGTGTGATTTCCCTTTCTAATTCTTTCTCTTCCTTTACTGTGAAAACATACATTGACCCTTTTTTATTCTACGAAATAATTAATATTGTAAAAATATTAATATTAATCACAATTTCATTGAATAACAATTTTTTCACTAACTTAAATAGTAGCAGTGTTATTCTTTTTATTTTATTTATTACATACCGTACAGAGCTTATGATTTAAGGATGCATGGAATTTCGTAATTTGTTGATGACTACTGCTTTCCTAGGTCTCCATCGCAAATATACATAAAAAGTTAAATATCCTTCAACTTTTTACTGTGCTGTTTGAAAATACATAAAACTATATATAATTTTGTAAATAATATGTTGAAATTTTTATATGAAAGTTTTTGATAATAATAATTGAAATTAAGATCATAAGAAAATATTGTCTTGTTACTGAATAGGACGGTAATGAAATAGTGTATCTGCAATAAAAAAAGCATTATTGAATAGTATATTTTTCTAGTATTATCCTCAAATTACTATTGCAGAGAAATCTCGGCTTCATCTGCGCGTAGATTTTTAATATTGAGTATTGAAAAACATGCGGAATCTTTTTATTGTTAATGAAATACTAGACAGAATAACATCTAAAGTATTTGATGTAACGGGAATTCGTTTGAATTAAAATTAGGACTCACAAGACTTAGATATTATATGTTGCCTAACTGGAAAAGTATTAATAAAACTAAGTTTTTAAAAAGTCCACCATATGAAAAAAAAATTCTTTGCTGGTTATATTTAGCATTCTGAACTTCTGATATTTCGTGTTTTTTTTATAAAATTGCAAATGTAATTGATATATTCGTATTAATCTTTTAAAAGCTTTCTTTTTCTTATAAAGCTTTAGCAGTTGGGGGAAAAAATGCCAAAGAGTGAAATTTTTCCTTTGATTATAAATGCAAAAAGAAATCTTACAAATTTCGTAAATCTAATAAAATGCGCTGCAACGAACAAATATGCTGCTATATATCATTTGGACCAAAACTTAAAAGCTGCACTCTAAGAATCACTGCTATTAGCTGATTATTTACCAAGTATTACTTGCATACTCGCTTGATCTCTACACAAGTCGCTGTTTACTTCAAAATTTCTTCTTTGTTATACAACTTAGGTAGGGTCTAGAAGTTTACAAACACTCTGAATGTACAATGCTGTATTTATATTAACTTCCAAAACAGATATTTTGTTCGTTTTCAAAACCCACTCTGCAGAAAGACTCTGTGTATGTATTTAAAAAAATTCTTTTTCTCCGTCTTTCTCTTCAAAGAACCCCCTAGTATCACTTCTCTGAATTTTTTGTTTGGCAACCACAAGCTGCTTTGTTTTATCTTGTTGGTTTGTTCCAAGTTCGTATAGTCTTTCAGTTGTAGACCAAAATACATTGGCACAAAATACATACATTCAAGTTTGTTTCATCATTTCTTTAACTATCTACTTGCTCTAAGGCGAGTTCAGAGAGAACATTTAAGTAAAACAACCATGTATATTTTATCTTCCCGCCTTTTTTTCATTGCATCTGCCATTGTGTTTGAATGGTGACTAATTTCGAATTATTTTAAACTGTTGATTTTAATTAATCCTCAATATTTCACGTTGCACTTCCCGCTGGAAAAGGGAGATTTGTGATATTCTATAGAAGCATTTAAGAATTTTTTTTGCCGCTTAAAAATTTGCGTGGTAATGTTTGGATTCATGTTTTTTGAAGAAAAAAAATATTATGAAGAAGGAATCGTATGTTAAGGGATCAATTTTTGACCGTGATTAAAATAAACTTTGAAAAATAATTCCTGTAAATTAAGTTTATTTAAAAATTACACCTTTATTAAATAATTATTTTTCTGCCTGGTAATTTTACTTCAGCAATTCCTATACTCGAAATAAATTATACTAGATTCCTTTAATATTATTTGAAATTTTAAAAACTCGACATAACTGAAATCTTGAATTTATTTGTTGTTTATGTAACGAATACGTAGTTATGCTTGGAAGCTTCATATTTTAGACAAAAAACTTGAATGGCTTTTCAATCTTAAGTACTTCAGTCGAGTGAGGAGCTTTTCCAAGCTATTTGTGAGTGATGTTTATTATTAATATTATTACTTTTTCATTGATTGCAATGGTGCAAGAGCAAATAAAAGCGAACTATACATACTTGTGAGAATTCAAAATAAGTGTCACTGTGTGGTATAAAATGATAATGTTCTTTTAATAATAATTAATGCATACCTAATCCTACCTTCTATGTATTGTTTTTTTTTTTTCCTTTAATTTGCGCATTTTTACTTTCTAGTTTGTTCTTCAATATTTAAAAATAGCCATTGACTATTTGCTAATGTGAATTATAAATCTAATTTCTTTCTATTTTATCGAGCTTTATATACTCTTATTTCATAACTGAGCTACTTTAAAAAGGGGAAATATATATATTATTTGATAAAGATTGTTTAGTTGCGGTTTTCAAAACTTATGGTGAGCAAACGTTTTGAAATAGGTTTACAACTTCTCTGTGCCAAATGATTTCTACGAAATATTAACTGTAGCAACTATTAATCTGTAAATGCGGAGGAAGTATGAAAGAAATTATTAAGTTTTTTCCCCTGATAATGAAAATGAAAGCCGATCTTTTCACAATTGTTAATTCGGAAACTGTGCTTTAACTGTAACATTTTTCATAACACCTGTTCTGTAAAATTTTGGTTGTAAAAGAGTCAATCTTAAAAAATATTTCTGGTCTACTTGAAGAAGTTTCGTATTTGTTGTGAAGAGCTATATTTAGCTTTTCCCACCTTGATATTGAATTTGATTCCGTATATTTGATGCTGTATTGCATCATTAAACATTCTTATTTAAAAGCTTACGAAGTTTCAGTAAAAGAAAAACAACTCTAAATCAGTGTGGAAGAGTGAAATAGTTTTTCAAGATATATTTTTTATTCGTGGTACTTTTTTCAACAGATAGAAATTAGATACGACAAATCTAATTAACATTTGGCAAAAAATCATTGATGATTTTGAGTCCAAATCGTACCCATTCCATATAATGGAATTTCAACATATGACATATAATGGCTTAATAATATTGTAAATAATTGGATAAAGAAAGTATGCTTAAATTAAAATAATATTAATAATTTAAATTGGAATAACATTCATCATTTTATTCCATGTTGATGTAAAATTCCATATTTGGTTAGTTCATAATTTTTATATATCAAAATTAGAATACCTAGAGCTAAACATTCCATGCGTTCATTTTTTAAAGAATCTAATATTCTATTATATTTTTCAAAAGCTTGCTTATGATTGTTCTAAAAAGAAGAAATTGAAAACGCTGAAAAGTGTTCATGATGGTTTTAAAAGTCCAACAAAAAACTTAACCCTTTTAGAAGATCTTTGGAAATCCTCTTGCATTTATTTGTAGAACCTAGGATATTCTCATAATAGGTTGATGTTTGCAAACATTTTACACTTAGCATGTACTCCTAATAATATGCATGTAATCCTTGTATGCCCTGTACACTATAAAATTAAAGTTTATTTATATTTTCATTAACATACAGGAAGAATTAATCGAAGAAAAAATTTATTAAATCTAATGAAATTTGCAGCGCCAATCAGAAGCAATTTTTTTTTCTAAATTCTTGTCATATGATCTTTAAAGAGGTGTTATTCCATATTTAGGATATTAAATTATATGAAAAGTCTTAAAATTATGCTTTTTTCACGGTTTTTCTATCTTGATAGCTACAATTAAATTTTGATGCATTTTCGAAAATTGAAAACAACTTCTTGAAAACCACAGAGTTGCTTTTTTTCTTTGCCAAATATAAAGTTTATTATTTGAGGAAGTTTTAAAAGACCAGTCGCTTATGCTCTCCATGGTTTATCTTAAATCCAGAACAGTACCACTATGCATCTCCAGCATGGCACTTGATGTCAAAGTAATATTCGTATAAACATGTTTCCTATCTTTTGATATTGGTTCCTTTTTTTCATTCAGTTCTGTTACCGGAGGTATGCTGCATATTTCAGAATATTATGAATTGGTTTAATTTTTTATAACTTTTAACTTTAGCATTGCATATTTAATGTAACAATTAAATTAATAATTTCAGATTCAGTTGGATATTTCAAATAATTTTAGATATATTTACACCAAAAATATATCATCATCGACATGCAAACCAAATGACAACCCCCTTCCTCCTCTCCCCCCCAAAAAATCAAATTAAAAGTAACATTTAGTTTATTTAGTCAATTCCGTTTCGTTATTCCTTAGAATATAATTTTGCTCCCGATTCCCATAGCTGTAGGGCGGAAACGAAAATTTAGTAAGAATACTCATACGAAAAAAATGAAAGTAGAGTAATGTAAAACAAATAATTTCCTTGAATAATATAATAGTAGGACTTTATACTCTTAACTTTAATAAGAATTACTACGCTTAAACCTCAGTCTGGCACTACACTAATTTAGTGTCAGTGACTACTCGCTACCTTCATATCTACAACGTCTTAGAGATAGAGGATGGCCGAATCCTCACACTCTAAAAAAGCACCCCTCGTTACTCGCTAAGATACTATGAGAAATGTCACCAAATTCTTATTCTATAACTACGTACTAAAATCGTTGACATTTCAAGGGCAGAACCTTGATAAGAGTTGAAGCTTCAGATTTTTACACCCATCTTGGAGTACCCTATGACTTTTGAAGAAATTTCAGTTATAACTATTTTATCCAATAGGATTTTCAAGTCTTTTATTGTAAGATTTTCTGGAACTAAATATTATTTATGTGTTATTTGATTTATATTAGTAATTGTTTCTTCATATATCACTTCGGTGACTACCTCTTATTCCCTTTGATGGCGTGCATTGCAGCATATCTACTTCACCAACTTCACTTTTTTAGTTCACATTCCAATCACAAAAATTAATTTACTCGATTTTTCTTAAAATATGATATTTTGAATTTATTTTTTGTCTGGATAATATGTATATCCATAATATGTATGCAATAGGCCAAAACTATTTGTTTTGCTATTTTATTTGTAGTGTTCGCTTTAAATTTTCTTAAACTTATTTAATAAGTGAATTTCGATTCAAGGTGATCTTGACATTTTACGGACCTTTTAAAAATTTAAATCCTGCAGCTTTTGATTCTTCTTCAATAAATATTTTGTAGAATATGATTTTATTCTGCATTCGATTTGTAACTCCTTTTTAATGTAAAAATTATTTTTAAAATCTACTTCTTAAAAACAGTGGTTATCAGATTATTACGCTAATAAAAAATAAATAGAATTTTCTTAATGATTACTTTTAACGCAACCAGGCCTGAACATTAGCCTACTCCGAATCCACTATATGGTCATTGTATGTAAGGTTTAATATTTTGCAATTATTATCTGTTGTTTTTTAAATTGGATTATTTTTAAAAAAATATGTTGGATAATTTCTGTCACAAAGGATATAATTCATTCCTAGAAGCATATTTGAAAAAAATATCTCCATTTCTTTGAGGCCAAAATTTCGTAAATATTGGATGTTGAAATATCATTTTAAAGGCCATTTTTAGGAAATTGATTTTTACATTTAGGTTAATTATTTGCAAATAAACTTCAAAAGATGTTAATATTCTATGTCTGATGTACGTGTGTTTTGATTTAGAACTTAGTGCAAAATCAAAAATACCAAAATATTAATAACTCCAGTATTATTCTAATTAAGAGCGAAAAAAATCTTCAAAATGCAATTGAAGAGAATAAAATTTTATGTAATTTTGAACTTTCTTCATGGAACTTCTAGAAAATTGAATTCATGAAAGCGGATGCTGTTTTCTTTGTACTTGAAGCAACTCTTTTGCGTAATCAGTAGTTTCAAAAATTAAAGCTATTATTAAAATTAACTAAAGCTAAAAATTAAAATACAGGCTATTTAAATCGTCTTTTCCCATATAGTTTTTAACGACTGGAAAAAGATTGAAACGTTTTTTTAAAAGGTTCAGCCCTTTTTATTTTCATTAAAAATATGAAATATACTTATTCTGCATCAAGTTTTATGGTGAGAAAATGTGCAATTTTTAAACAATTTGTTAGTTTTTATTTTTACTGATCCGCTTAAGATTGCATGATTTAAGTATTTTTTTAGGTGTTAAATTTTTAATGTTTTTTTCTGAATAGGTGTAAAATACTTCAGAAGATTTTAAAATAGACTTTTATATGTTTTGTTTTCTAAGAAAGTGGTTTTATGGGGGGAAAATTAATATTTGGAAAGAAACAGTGGCAGGAACAATGTATATATTTATGGAAGTGGGGAAAGTTAATATGCAAAAAAGGAAAGAAAACATCTGCTCATTGGAAAAATGCAAGTCATTGCTTATTATTTTTTTAGCTTTAGCTTGTTTTCGTTGAAAGTGATAATATTTTATCAAGTGTTTTTCTCTACATTTTATAAATATTATTTCTAATACATTTATAGCAGCTTAATGTTTTCATTTATATCGTTGTTCATATTTTTTAGTAGTTTAAAATAAAAACTTTCCCTTTTTAAAAACTTCAATTTAATAAGTAGTTTTTTTTAGTAATAAGGTAGTAATTTTTCATGATGAATCAGTGCAGTGGAGTTTTTCAGATTTCGTTTGAAGGCTGTTGATGTGCCTGTAAATAAATAAATTTTTAAAAAATTACATTAATGAGAAGGAATTGATTTTTAATATATACCTTATGATCTTTTAAATCATTTTAAATAAAGGAATTTTAAAATACCCGTATAATGCTTAGCGTCTTTTATTTGTCTAAGCTGACATCAAGATAAGATTTGTCTAAGTTGACTTGTATGATATCAAGTATGTAAACAAGTAATAATAATATGTTTTATGGATTTAAAAAAAAATATGAATTAAGTTACTTTTTCGACCAATATGTCCTCAATCGGGAAATATATTTTGAATGAAATATTCTAGTTAATTAAATGAATTTGCATCTTTTATTGAAAAATAGATGGCGACCATTTTCTTTTGGACTCTTCAGTGTTTATAATTTTTTAAAAATTCTTTATAGTTCTGTCTCCCAGTTTATTATCTTGTGAGGAGTTTTATGCTTACGTTCAGAATTGAAACGGAAGTATTTGGTTATATGATATACTAGCTGATGCCTGCGACTTCGTCCTTGTTGCTCGGGTTAAAATGTTTTCATCTCTTTATAGTTTGAATGTAAAAAAAAAGGAAAAACGCACATGCTCCAAAAAAAAGCTATAGAAGATAACAATAAAAACATTGTTAAAAATTGTGTTTGAAAACACTTTCAAAAGTTAATTAAACAGAATGTTACATGGAAATGAAATTGATATCATTGAACAGCTAATTTTTGAACTTTAAGATGATGTTAAAATGTTTCTTGTGCGATAATATGCTCCGAAGTTCCTGCGGGAAAACGTTAATATTTAAGGCAATTTTTAATTAATTAAATTTTTGAAAAATTCTTTCTTAGTGAGCACCTACTACCCAAGAAGCAACCACCTGCCAAATTTCAAGTTTCTAGTCCCAGTGGTTTGGGGGATTCGTTGATGAGTCAGTGAGTTACTTTCTCTTTTATATATATAGATTCAAAAATATTTGGTTTCTGGGAAATTTGTATAGGATTAGATTTAACTTTTTTTTTAAACATAAGGTTATACAATCATCATAAAACATTTTTTTCCTTTTGTGTAAGAGGAACAGTTAGTGACACATACTGTCAGTAATGAAGCACATTAGCACTATTATCTCAAAAAGTCTTAAATGCTTGTGCTGTAATCGTGCCACACACATATGTAGACAAACAAAAGTCCTTCTACTCATGTATTTCTGCGCATCATAGCAGAATGACTCAGCTTGAATCCCGTGAATCTTAAACTGTGCTAAGTGTTCCTCGAAACCGATCTGTCTAACAATGCTTGTTAGATGTATATCTTGTAGTCCAGAGTATTTCTAGTTAGCATTCTTTGTTAGCCAAGTTTTTCTACCTGTAATGGAATTGATAATTTTCAAATTTTACTGTTCTGCATTTTAACATTCACAAGAGATTATACTAAAACTGAACTGTTAATAAAGGAAAAAGCTTCAATTAAAAAAACATTGTCTCAATATAGAATAATTGAATCGCTATTTCTGGAAAATTAGTAGTAAAATTATATTCTTACAGATATTTATATTAAGTTAAAGTTGTAAATATTTCTTCATTTTCATAACTGATTATCTTTCAACTTATTAAATATTTTTTTACAGCTATGTAAAGTCTGATTTTAATTTAGTAAACAGAAGAGCAACAATTCAGTAGAACAAAAGAAATGAAACCTTTACATATGTACTGCACCAGATTAATTTTTTTTATGTTCTAGATTTTCGTGGTTCAAAGTTTTATAAACGTTTGCCTTCATTCAAGACCGAAGTCCGAATTTTTAAATCAGGCTGATTTGCGCTTTTGCTTATTTTACATATATTGGCTGATTTTTCTGAGAGTCGATCCTGAAAGGCATTTGGGTTTTTTTTAATTTCTTGCCTGCGTGTTTATAAAATGAGTATTTTGCAGTTTTCGAAGTGGAAAAGAATGTTTTAAAAAATCGCGCAATAGACTGAATGTCGAACCCTCCATCCATAATCCTTTTCAGTTAGCTATATTAAAGTCGGATATAAATATATTGCACTTAAAAGTGATGTGAATGATATTTTTCTTTCTATAATCGTATTTGAAGTAAAAATCAAGGTTTACGTAATTCATTTTTCGTTATTTTTATAAACAAAAATGGAACTACAAATAAGGTTTGCATAAATTTTTTTTATTTGCTAAACAATTCAAAATCGGATGAAATATTGTAAAACAGACTGTAAACTTAATTATAATTGCGTTTAATTCTAAAGCTTATATTTTCTGAAATATCATTTGAAGACACCTTTCCTTATAGTGTAATTGCTGCTATCATGAGCATCTCATTAACGAAACGAATTGTTTTGGATAGTTCTAACTATTTTTATTCAGAAATTTTCTTTTGATTAATATCTTCTGAATACTCATTAAAAACTCTTTTGGTCACATATTAAGATTGAAATTCGTAGCTTCACATAAAGGGAATAATTTGATTCTGTGTACAATTCTTTCAATACATTAGCTAATACTGTTGGAGTCTAATTTACTGGTTCTTATTTTTTAAGAAAAAATGGTTTATCACAGAAACATTATCGAATGCATTTCCTGTTAAACTGTTTTTCAGCACCATAATTTTTTTAAAAAAAAACTTTGCAGGGGAGGGAGGGATAACACGAATGAATGAATCTTCTACTTTATCAGTGGCTAAATTTTAAAATGGATTTAATTTAACATAATTACTATCGTGTGCAAGATATTCATTCTCAAAATTTAAGATCTGATTACCATTAAAGCGTGATAATGTAAGTTATTTCTTTGCTGTAATGAACATATTAATCAAAAATGTTAATTTCCATCATTGAATTTCTTACAAAAATTTCTTGAGTAATTCGAAGTTTCCAAGCATCTATCTCTATAACAATTTTTGTTACAAAAATGCTTTTACATTTCTTAATTAATGTATGTAAGCATACTTATATATATAAGTACATGGGGCGAAAGAATTTCCGTAACATCGAAAATCTATTAAGTCGAGAATTGTATTATGAACAGTATTTCAAATGGGGTTTTGTGTGGATGTAAATTAAGTTCTAAGTGAAGGCATGTTAAATTCTTTTAGTTACTTCGCCTTTTTACCAAGGCATTATTTTCGAATTATTTGGTTATTGAACCTTTGTCCTTTTTTTTGTTCCATAGGAACATTGAAAGATTTTTCTTCTATAATCGTTGTCTTTTAGTGTTTGTTGAAAAATTCTTTTGATAATAGATTTGAATGGCTTTTATGTTGTAAGCGCGTCTCATTTCCCTACTGTTTTAAGGATTTTCCTTCAGAAAGTTAAGCCTATTCGGCGAGGAATTGTCTTTTCTTGCCGCAATAGCTACGGAAGAAAGTGACAAAACTTTCTTTGGTCTTCGCCTAATTCTTATATATGTTTGAATGAAATTAATCTAGAGGAAATCATTTCATCCAGTACTTATTAAAAATATCTTCTGCTTTCAACAAAGTGACTTTTTATTGAAATAACTTTTTAATAAAAGAAATATATAATTTGGATTATCTTTGTACTCTTGATTACTTTAAGTTTAAGAAAAAAAAATGATATTAATTTAAATTTTCTCTTTAAATGCTGTTTTTATTGCAGTTTTCTGTCATTCAAATTTTGTAATTCAGTAATTGTATATCCGTTTGTTTTCTTTTTTCCCAAATTTGAAAAGGAAAGGACAAAAGAAAATTCGGATTTTTGGTTGAAAATTCTCGCGATACCATCTAGTTTTAAAGAGTGACACTTTTACCTGACTATAATTAAATGAAGAAAATTTGTTGGTTCATAAAATGCTTTCTTTCCCGTGTGTTTGTTTTTTAGTAATTTAAAAATTCTCAGAGCATTTTTGACAATGAACTGTTACAAATAAGTTATATATAAATCATAAGGTTGAATTCTAAGAACTACTTCTCTTATTTTAGAAATTAAATTTTAAAAAAATTGTGAAATAATTAGAAAGTAGTTTTTCCATATTTTCTAATAACTTTATGTAAAACAGCCTACTTTATTTAAAAGGTGTATCATTATCACCATTTATCGTCTGCTCGTTTGCAAATTCTTGATTGTGCGCTGCATTTGTAAAAATATGAAGTGAAAATAACAAGTTCTTAAAAAGAATGGTATACCATTTTATTGAACAAGTTTTGATTTGTGGTAAGGTAATGAATTCTACATTGCGAAGAAAGCTTCTGAAAATGCACAGTAAATATTTTTCAAGGAAGCCAAAATTCTTGCACTTATTATACTTGAAAATAAATAATAAGCATCTCTATATTTTTGTCATTTCAGTTTTTTTTAAGCATTTAAATTTATTCATTTTTCTAAGGCATGAACAACTACTCACTTTTAAGAGTATTTACTTTTCAAGTTTTATATTACATATTACTTTTTTTTTGGGGGGGGGGCATTATTTCGAGGTCAGGTTGACTTCCATACTATTTTAAGTTGTTTCAGATAGTGTAGGGGAGCTTTTACCACTGTTTGAAGCCAGAAAAGTTTCTGAAAAAAAATTAGGTTAAAAAAGTGCTAATTGTGTGAACCTGAAATTCCTTTGTCTGCATGCATTTATGTAATATTCCAATTCCTACGAAAATGATATGTTTGGTATTTGAGTGTCTTACACTAAAGGAATAGCAAATATAGAAACATTTGCTCTTTTAATTTTTTACACTATTTAATTCTTCGCATTTTCTTTTAGAATCATTATCAGAAATTAGCAGAGATTAACCATTTATCCGTTTAATTAGGGAAGTTACTTTGTTTTGTTCGCGACATTTAATGCAGTTTTCTTCCCAGTATTAAAATGCCAATTGGTTCAGTTTGGAGTTTCAGAAAATGCATAATTTTAGCTAAAAACTTATTTTGATGGGAATAAGTGATTTGCTTCTCCTTCTCATTAGCACAACGTTAATCATATATAGCCTTTAAGATAAATTTTACTTCTCGAATGAGGAAATTTTGGAAACAAACATGCCCATTTTTATGTATTAATTTTTAGTTAAAATAAATTTTCTTAAATTTCTGCTTTTAATCGGTATGGTCTGTATTGTGTTTAGTCAAATGTATTAAAATCGCTGTTATTAAAAAAAATAACTGAGGTAAGGATAAATTAAATTTCTTGTAAAATAAAATTATTGACTTCCGATTATATGTTGTGTAACGTACTGATATTTAGAAAAATCTCCATATGTTAACGGAATAATAATTTTTCCTTTCATTTTAAAAACTGCTAAAACAATATAATAGTTTAGTAATTTAATAAAAAAAAATTATGAAATTAAATTTGTGAAACTTTTTTCCCCTCAGTTTTTTTATAATAAGTTAGCTACAAGTATGTAGAAAAAAGGCAAATAAAATTTTGTTCCGAAGCTGATTTATCATTTATCATTCTGTTATTATCTTCGAAAATTTGGCCCTTTTGCCAAATATAGGTATATTTAATAAAGTTACATATAATTTATCATTGCAAACCCTGAAATTATCACGCAAGAACAATAATTGTTCAGGAGGTAGTCTGTTCCGTTTGGTTTCATACACATATATGTAATACCAATTAGGGATGCAACCAATATTCAATATTACGCCTGTTCTGCCCCTCCCCGAATATTCGGTCTATCCGAATGCTACACAGATATTCGGCAGAATAAATTTTGGATAAAATGTTTTTTAAATGCTGTTTTGAATATATTTAATAAAGAATATCGCAAAATAGCATTCCGGCACATTTATTATAAAAAATCTAATATTTATCCAATTTTAAGTTTCATAGTACATAAATATATTTAATGTTGCATATCATTTATAGAAGTCTGTTCCATATAGTTTCATATATATTACTAGCTTCAGAAAATAAACGGTCAGTATATAAGGCTTGCAGATGATGAAAGACATTTTCTTGCTAAATTTGCGAACCTTGGAAATTTTTCCGCATTTTTTTCCAACAATTAATTGGACACTACATCTTACTTATTAGAAGTTCTTGACCAAAATAGGAATTTACTTCTAGTAATTTTAATTTATCCATTCAATTTTCTTCTGTGTATGTCATTGTCATGTTCTGCAATGATGGCTCCTTGATTTCTTTGTAGAAATTCTTAAAATGATGAGGGTTTCTCATTTCTTATTATTGGACTTAAGGTATTTAAAATATAACAAATAGACATAAAAGCATTAACATTTTTTTAAAAATGTATAAATAATAAAAGATAAATTTTATTTAATCTTAATTTTTTTTAAAAAAAACTTGAAAAATATTTCATTTGCAATCAAAAGTGAAATGTTTTTAAAAATTTGGTATTTGGCCGCCGAATATTCTGTATTCGGCCAAATCACTATTCGTTACATTCCTAATTCTGATATCAGTGTTCTATTGAACTTCTTCACTGTTTTTATAGTTCATTTGCTAAAATTGATTGATTCCATCTAGTGATAGATACTTGAAATGTCATATTATTAGATTTTTTCCCATATAATCACCAAATTCATATTAGATTACAATTAGGTTATATTCTGTGACATATTTTTTTCTAAGTCATTTGGTACTTGTAAATAATATTTATTAACGTAGATGACTTTCGTAATTTAAATTTGCTTTGATTTTTTTCATATCTTTTATGTACAAAAATTCATATATTTTATACTTCCCCAACATTGAAAATTTCCTGGCATAATTTTTTATTATTATTCTGTATATTTAATTTTCGAGATTTTCATCAATTTCTTACGGAAATACTTCTTTCGTATTCGATTTATTACACTCATCGAATTTCAGAGTTGATCTTAATAAAATTATATTTTAGACTTTTTGAATAAAGAAACCATTAGTGTTTTAGAATTGCTTTGACAAAAGTTGGCTAGTTTGAATTCACGGAATTGAAATGAATTTTGGTTTCATAATTATCGTTTTAAAAAAAAAAAGTAACAGAAACCGCGACAGTGCAACAACTTCAAACGTCGTACCAACGTATCGCTATTTGGATCCTGCTCCTTCCACAGATAAGTTTGAGCAGAATTCCTCGAAAAACACATCATCAATTTTATTTCTGATTTTCACTTACCATTTTGCAGCTGGTACTATGTTGTTTCTAATGTTGCGCCTGTTGAGATATCGGTGGGATTTCCGTGAAAAGAGATTCTGTGTGCTTCGCTTGGCTGATTTCGCGTTACTTCGCAGAATGCGAACTATGTATGGCCGACTCGACCTCCATGCCAGTGGATCCGAATTCAAAAATCCTCGGAGGCGACTGTAAGCTTGTGTCCATTTTTACTTATTTTTTTTATAGGTACTGTGTCTTTTTTGCTTTTAATAAATTTAAAATATATATATTTGAACTGCGTTGAATGTTGGTAAAATCGTAGAGGTGATCGTACGTTGGAAATAAAAGTTAATGCATGTCATTATTTCAGAGAGAAAAAAAAATGCATTTTTAAATTACGCGCCTTGTAAATATTTCCAGGGAAATGATATTAACTAAGTCGGATGTTTTCTTCGCCTTCCAGATTTGCGTGATGTGATATTTTCCTGGTGCTTTTCTTGGGCTGTTTAAATTCATGAATTACGGTCCATTTTTTTAGCGATATAAATCGATTATTATTCTATTCTTCATTGAATTTAGCACATCTGTGTACTACCTCTCTGAATAATTGGCTCCAAATGCTATTGATGCATTTTAAAACTAAACGTTCATTTAATGATATGAATATAAAGCAAATGCGTGACAAATTATTTCTCTAAACTTAATTTAATATTTCATTTCTGTTCCTTTCGGCAATAATCTTACAAAATAGACAGAATACAATACGTTTTCAAAAAAAAAAAATCTTGTATTTTTCCCTACCATCATCTATTTATCAGGCATATTTGTACACCCATACACAAACGAACATTTCTCACTTCTTAATAACAAACGCTTTTAAATTATACAGCTTCTTCTTAAAATATTAATTTATTTTTTTTTAAAAAAAATACGTTAAAACAGGGTTTATATGTTCTTAAAAAGTGCATTTTACATATAAAAGTACATTACATTTATTTTAATTTTTATGCATTTAAATTTCTTGGCTTGGAACTGATGAAATAAATTTGCTCTTTACCTGTAATTAATAAATTTCAAAAATTTACTGCAATCACTGTATAAAAGTTCTTTTGAAGCTCAAAAAAAGTTGTGAAAGATCAAAAATATTTTTGCCAGATATTCTTTTGTTATAGAAGCCGCATCTTTCATTTCATGATAAATATACTCGAATATGTAATAGTAAATCGAATCTCTTCCTGTTTAGTCTAGAATTAATACTCAATGAAAGGAAGTTATTATTACTTTGCTTAGCTATCTGTGTGGCTTTTTACTAGATTTCTGATGAGAATAGGGTCAAATAGCTTAAACACTTCGAAAACTTCAGTGTGCTTGAAAAGACTTCATAAAGTTTCAGTTACATGGGTGTGCTCGCCTGTCCCACATTTAAACTGCCATGTGTCAAATCAAGAACTTAGATATCGGATATCAGATCCGGAAACTTGAATTGAAGGAATTCTTGGTTATTCTTCCGTCCAGGTCGCCTACTATGCCCCACAAAGACAGGCATCACACACTTAACCGATCTTACAGTAGCACTTTGCATTGTTTTGAGCAGTTAATAGCAAATTAGGCTTAAAAACAAAATAAGCCACCACTTGTAAGCATTAATTCAAAGGACATTATAGTTGAATGGCTTTTAAAAATACTTTTTGCTTGATTGAAAGAACTAAGATTTTCTCTTGGAAAATTCTTATTTATAACTCAAAAACAACCGCTATTAGTTCATTGCGTAAAAAATAAAATGTACCGTAATAAAATGTGTGTGTGATATTATACATCTGACTTGAAAATTGCTTGATGAAAGACGCTATTATCTCTTTTTTAATGATGTACGAGTGTTACGGGCTGTCTTTTGGAAAGTCTCAAGTAACTAATAACAGTGAAAACTTCAGCTAAGTCGGGAAAAACTTGCCAAGTTTCAGTTACATGGGTGTGTGCTCATTTGCCCCACATTATTAGAATAGATACCGAGCGTCAGGCATCGATGGCTGCATGTGGTCATTCTCCGCATGTGTCGTCCAACGAAGGTCAGTCGTTCGCAGCCAGCATCACACACTCAACCGATCACGTAAAAGCATCGCTCCGAGTCAAAGAAAAAGAAGAAAAGAGAGAAGACGAGTGAGGTAGAGGGGCGTGAAATCTCGAGAGAGCGAAGATCCCGAGGTAGTGACCGACTCGCATAGCTATTGGAGAAGAAAACGCGTCGCCCGGGAAAAAAGACGCCTGCTCATTGGTCAGAGGTCCCAGACAGAACTTTCTCAAAGTCCAACGGAATCCAGAAAAATAATATAAGCAAACGAGAAAATAAAAATGCGGGGTAAGGGGGGAGGCGGCGGAGGGCAGAGCCAGACCGTAGAATGTAATGCTTGCTGCTAGGAGGGGAGGTGTAGGGGCAGTCAGGATAGAAAGTTAAAAATGGTGCTGGTTTCTGTAACGGTCGTCGCTGTTGTAGAGAGCTTTGGTGGCAAACGAAATATTTGGAGCATTTGGAGAGGATTATATTCGTCTGTTCCACGTCTTCTGCACGTGTGCATGTCTGTCTACTCCCGTTTTCCAACCATTTTGGACTCTGGGTAAGCCTTCGTGTTTTCTCTTGCTTCACTTTATATGGGAAAATCCGGCCAAATCTTTTAATTGATTGTGGAAAAAAACGTGTCTCTTATGCTCCTTAAATCCATGTAAAGATAATAGATTGTTAAAAGGGGAGAAATCAGTTAGGTATTGAGATTGAGACTATCTTGGTGGTGGTATAAAATATTTGGATTTTTTTTTTTAATGAAGTGAATAGCTTCAATTTTTTTCAAAATTAAGAAACAGTCACTTGATTCGTTTCTCCGTATTAAATTTAGGTGGGGGATATATAAAATAGCTGAAAAATAAACGTACTATAATGTAATAATTATGATTTTCTGTAAAATTTAATTCAGTTATTGAAAATTTGTTTTTAATTATTGTTTACCTGGTTATAATATTCCTTGGATGTAGGCTTCGCTTTTCTAAAACATTCAACTTTGTAAGAAAAAAAATATTGAAAAATTCAGTTGAGAGGTAGCATTTTAAAGTACAAAATTGCTATATTTTTCATTTGAAATTTAGTTTGATCTCAAAATTAGTTTTGTTAATTAATAGTTGTGATAAGTATTACTTCAAAAATCGACAAACAGTCCGATAAAAATAAGAATTACTAGGAGTGTTCGTATGTAAATCTTTAGAGGCCAAGTTTTCTTCAAACAGTCGTGTCAGTGAAATTGTTTGAAGTTCTGAATTTAAGTGATGCTTTTTATGTATCTGAACATTTTAAACGGCTGAAAAAAAAATTTCATTTATAATTCCTATTTTTTCTTAACTTTTGAATTAGTTTCAATGGCACATTGGATGCTGTGTTTTATCTAAAAATGCACTTAAGTTTTTTTCTCAATCGTTAACTTTTTTCCACAATTAAAATATTTTTCTTAATAAGTAACCAGCTTTAATTTTCTATCTAAAAGAATAAGTTATCTTCAAATTTTCTTAATAAGATCAGCGCTTAAAGAACTTTTCTCAATGCCTGAAAATTAAATCATCAGACATTTGAATGGGTTACTTTTTCTGCTTGCATTACCTTCTGTATTATAAATTTCATTAATTTTTTTATAAAATAAAAGCTTAACAGTTCTTTTATCTTACCTATAAGCTTTAGTGCAGTTCAATGAAGATATTCGTGTAATTGCAGTCAAGGGAATTAAATTCACCCTGACATTCGCGAAGCGTTATTGGTATCCTTAAACATTTTTGCTTAAATTTTTCAAGTATTAAAAATGAACAGTTCATATGTTATTGCATGATATGCATATTTCAATTAAATATTTTAGTAATTTGCGTAGTCTTAAATGTACAATTATTCTTAACTAAAGTGCCGAATATTTTGGTAATTTACAGTTAAAATTCATGCTGCTATGTAGTTAATAATATCGAACATTCGTTTGATGTTGAGTATCTCATCAAACCATAAAAAATTTGATTAGAAGAATAAGTTCACCATGAAAATACCGTACCTTACACCCTCTGGGTAGGTTATGCCGGCGTGGACAAATAAATAAATATCAAAGCAATTTAATCATAGAACTGTTAATATAGAAAACGATAAAAATTTTACTGTAAAGTTTTTTTTTAACTTACAGTATTTTAGTTAAAATTTACGGGCCTGTTATATAAACTACATTTTCAATTTCTATTTAAATTTTGAAACCACTGATACAAAGCTGACCTTTCACTTAAAAGTAATTTTTTTTTCTCTGAGACTGAGAATTCAGTTATAGGTGAGCAAAAATGTGAAAAAAACATTTCTAATGTCTAAAATGCTTTCTGGGATATTCAACTACAAATAAGGCTTGAAAAATTCATTTAAGTAAATTTATAGCTAATATTGCCTAATTGAATCAAATTTAAACCAGTGTAAAGATTGAATCGCAGTCTTTCTTTTTAAGGAGCAGCCAGTTAATCTTGCCTGGTGTGCTAATATGATTTTTTAAAATTAATTAGATAGTATTTCTAAATTAGAATTGATTAAACCCTTCTAATTTAGAGGCTTGACTCGGGTCCTAAATACAAAATTATCTGGCGGTTCCCCCCCCCCCCCCAAAAAAAGTGTACAGTTATCGTAATGATGTCAGTGTTATGAAATTAAAGAATTTATAATTTTTATAGTGTTAAGTCTTCAGACCATGGTTGAGAGTTATTGTTAGGGAGAATGATATGTAAGTAGCTTACAATCTCTGTTCACTTGCAGTGCTGAAATATAAAATTGAAATGGCATAAAGATATATAACCTAATGTACACTGTGCCTTAAGAAAATACATTTATTTCATAAAATTAAAAAAAGATCTCAAATAGTTTTAAATTGATGTATTATTACATTTATTTTTAAAAATCTGAAGTGTATCTAACATTTAGTTCAAGGCATTCAAATTAATTACATCAATTCTTTGCTGAGCCATTTGTAGTCCTGTTATTTTTAAGGAACAATCTCAGAAAACTGAACAGAAATAATAACTTCCGTTTCACTATATCTGATTTTTCTACTTTATTGATTTTCTTCTAATATTAGTCTTATTTAGAGTTAAAGCATTTAAAATTGGGAAACTATGGAAATTGTTTTTCTTCTCTGGGGTGAATACTTCCTTTGAATTTTTAAGTTTCGTATACTCCCCAGAAATGTTGCGTACGTTGTGAAGTTGGAATTTCTGTAGAACCATGATGTTAAACTGAATGGAAAATGTTAGATGCATTAAAATTTCTATTTTTATTAACTTGTTGGCTTTAATTGTCACTTATAGATCAACTGAGTAACTTCAGTAACCCTCGAAGCAAACCTTTTTCTTCCTTTAATAAGTATATCTATTACAAAAGTAATATCAAAAATGTAATAAAATTAGAAAAATTATTCGGTATGGAGGAAAAAAAGAGTATTTTGAAACCTCATAAGAGATGCTAATCTTAAAAGAAAAACATGTTGCCGAGTAATATTAGTTACTTGCCTATTAAAGAACTGAAAAATTAAATAAAGTAGCTTTTTTTCCAGAGGCTAACTTTCGAAATGAATAATTTAATGAATTCTACTGGGGAAAAAAACAACTTAAAAATTCCGAATAAAGCAAATAAGAACTCCCAAACTTTCAACTTGATTTCTTTACTCAGAATCAAGATATTAGCCTTTAAAAATTAATACAGAAATATGGAGTGGTTAAAATTTAAAAAAAATTGTATTGAAATTTAAAAATCCAAATTCAAGCAGAATCGCATCTAATTGATATGATTTTTAATAATCACTCGTTAATAATTTTACACCAAAATTTCAGTTATAGCCAATGGTAGAAAAAAACTCAAATAGGCTAGCCATGTGTCATTTGATGGAAAAAGTGATGTCTCGTTTTTGACCGAAAAAAGTTCTTAAAATGGTCTCAACTGTTACAAATGTTATTGGTACATTTATAACAGTTGAGACCAGGGCCATTTTATCTAATGGGCTAATTGGGCTGTAGCCCAGGGCCGGCCATTAATCCAAACGAGCCTAAAAATTTACAATACTAATTTTATTTTAATTTTGAGCCGAAATATGTATTTTAATTTTTTTTGATACGTTAAAATGAAGATATGATTATGGGTTGTAACTAGACAGTCAACGATTTTGTAATGTTACATAAACATGTATCTTATATCATTTCAAACAATATTCATATAGAGACAATCTTTGAGAAAAATCCTAAATTATTCGTGTAATAGAAGTTGCCTACAATACGGTAAAATCCTGTTTTGAAAAGCCGCTGATTTGCAAAATTGTAAAGCTTTGATCCGGGAGCAGGTGAACTTTTTATGCACTTTATTATTTTCTATTTTATTTATTTATTTTTTCTCATCAAATATTGTATTAGGTAGGTATTTTCATTGGGTCACAGGCTCTCAAATTCTTAGTTTGCAGTTCTAAGGGGCGCCAAATTACTCTAGCCCAAGATGCTCAAATTTGTTTAGACGACCCTGGTTGAGAGCATTGGTGCATTTTCAATAGACTTGTAGGTGATATCTGGTTAATGTTTTTGTGTTTGGATCCAGTCCCAATTTCAGTGGCATTTACAAATCAACTTTGTAATCCAATTAATTTATAATTAAAAAGTTGTTGAAATGCGCATTCTATACCTCTTTGGTATGGTTGACTAATCGTCTAATGTTCAGAATTTTAGACTACATAAGCATTTGCCCACCTCAAATCGATATAAAATATGCGGCATATTATCTCCTGTAATTTTTGCAAAAAGAATGTGTTCTTTTTTCAGAAATTTAAAAATTAAACCTAAGTATTATTCCTTAATTTTTTTACTTAAAATTTGATTACATTCGTGTATAGAAATTTGTGAATGTTAAGTAAATAAAAGGTTGTGAGAGCAAAATTAAATATTAGTACCTTATATTTATTAACTTTTATTATTTAAAATTAAGAATGTAACGAACAGTGCTTTGGCCTAATACCGAATTTCAGGCCGAATACCAATTTTTTGAAAAAATATTTAACTTTTTATTGTAAATTAAATATTTTTTAAATGAAAAAAATTGAATATTCAATAAAATTCAGTTTTTATTATTTGTATATAAAAATGTTAATTATCTTTATATATATTTGTAATATTTTAAATACCTTAATTCCAATATTAAGAAATGAGAAACTCCCTTCATTTTGGGATTGCTTCAAAGAAGTAAAAGAGTCATCATAGCAGAACATGACGATGACAAACACAAAAGAAAATTGAAGGGATAAATTAAAATTACTAAACGTATATTCCCATTTTGATAAAGAACTTCTAATAGGTAGGTCGGAGTGTCCACTTAATTGGTGGAAAAAAATCGGAAAACATTTCCAAGGGTTCGCAAATTTAGCAAGAAAATATATTTTAGCACCTGCAAGCAATATATAGTGAAGATTATTTTCTGAAGTTGGTAATATATATGAGTCCATATGGAACAGACTTCTGTAAATGATATGCAACATTATAAAATACACTTACGTACTATGCAACTTAAAATTGTATAAATGTTAGATTTTTTATAATAAATTTACCAGAATGTAATTCTGTAATATTCTTTATTTAACTTTATTTATTCTGCAATATTCTTATATATTTAAAATAACAGTTTTAAAAACATTTTATTCTGCCGAATATCTGTTTAGCATTCGGCCAGACAGAATATTTGGGAAAGGGCCGAATAGGTCTAATACTTAATATCCGCTACATCCCTTGTTGATATTATATGTGTATGAAACCAAAAAGAACAGACTCGCTCCTGAAAATGCTGAAAAATTATTGTTCTTGCATAGCAATTTCAGGCTTTGCAATGATAAATTATGTGTAATTTTAATAAATAC
Source organism: Araneus ventricosus (assembly GCA_013235015.1). Lineage (NCBI taxonomy): Eukaryota > Metazoa > Arthropoda > Arachnida > Araneae > Araneidae > Araneus > Araneus ventricosus. The sequence goes on from BGPR01000078.1 coordinate 1,076,254, forward strand.
ACCTATGCAGCTAATCGGGTAAATGTTAGGAGATTTTTTGATAATAAATGTACTGAAATGTAATTCTGCAATATTCTTTGTTAAGTGTGTATTTGAAAGTCCATTTAAAAAATTATTATCCTGTATATCTTCGGCCGAATATCTGCTTACTATTCTGAAAAAGGGCCGAATACCGAATAGTTGCGGAATATTCGTTACATCCCTATTTAAAATTGTATAATAGTGAGTTAGTTTCTAAAGGTTTGAAAGAATAAGTTTTCAATATGAATTCAACTTATTCTGGATAAAATTTGTGATTTATGATATTTTTTAGAATACTCAACATGTATGTAATAAAATTGTTCAGCATTTTTAGGTATTGAATGTACAGTTATATTTCTTAACTTTCAGGTAACTTTTGGAAAACAGGGTATAGCCTAAAACGTAATGGTTTGCTTGGTGAAACATCCATCATCATGTGGGTTTGCGAGGAAGAGAATAGATACTTATTGCAAACTCCCTTCAATCATTAAAGAATTTAAATAAAACTGGCGCTCGTTTCCATAATATTTAGGTACTATTAATTTTTAATTGAGATTTTGTGACAACTGATTTTGAAAATTCTTTTAAATTTGTTGTTCCGGGGAAAATGGCCATTGCTGCCATTCAGATATTCAAAGATGGCTGCATCTGTATAATTTCTTCGTCCCTTGGATTTTTAAAGGATTTCGGGATTTTTTCATAAAATCGTATGAGTACGAAAAAAAGTTAAGATTGAGTCAAGTGCAAATGTTGTTCTGATGCATTCTAACAAAATTGTTTCTTAAGCAAGTAATGTGAAATACGGATGCTCTGTTATATCATCCAAAGTGTGCTGTTTGGAAGAAAGGTGATGAAATAATTTTAAAAAGAATTTAAATTACAGGTTCAAACAAAAAAATTTATTCGCTTTTTTCGGGGTTAGGATATTTATTTATATGGAATATTCACAATAAAAAATTATGCACTTTTTAGAAATTTCGCTGTCTTGTATTTCAGTTAAACTTGTCTTTCGAAATTCGCAAATAAATTAGTTATTAAAATCTTTGATTCAAATTCTGAATGATATTGAGTTAAATTCCTAGTAGTGTGGAAGGCATGAAGGAAACGGTCGAAATTTAGCCTTAGAAATAATTCATTATTGTATATTCAAGCATGAAATCTTTGAGAATGGAAAAGAATCTTTAAAATCTAAATGAAGTTAGAATTTAATAACGTACTTAGACATATGATTTTTTTTAAAGAAATTATTCGAGTCATGTATGTGCGGCGACAGGATACAAGTTTAATACTTTCGGACCTTATGTTTGCACCTTCTGAATCCAGTGTTCAGTGTATGTAAGATAAGTGATCAGAGTAAGACCCCAGCTTACTTTCTGATATATGATGATAATAAGAAATCGAATAACGAACTGAAACTTTCGAATTTATCCAATCACCATTTCAACTATGTAACCAAAGACGACGAGTCCTTTCCTCCTGTAGCATAACTGTTCCTGAAAAGACTTTTCAGAAAACCATAATTTGTTTTTAAATCAAATAACTATTTATGGATTTTGGTCTCTTGTAAAGATAGGTCAATTTTAAAATACTGTTAAAACAATGATTTTTGAATCTTACATAAATATTCAAATTCTTCTTAATAGCTGCATGAGCAACCGTACGTGGCTTCCATTTATATTGAAAGAATTGTAATTTGCTTAATTCCATGGGGAAAAAAGAATACCAACAATGAAAGTCATAATGCTTAAAAAGAGAGAGAAGACGGTTTTATTCATATAAATTTTTGTCTTATCGTCAGATAAGAAATATTGTTAATAAAATTTTCGCAAAAATAAACTAGTAATACTATAAGAATCAAGGAACGGAAAATAATTTGGGTTAGTCATAATTTTAAAATTAAAATTTCCTGCAACTGTTGTAAAAATATTTCTGTTCTCTCTCTCTTTTTAATATACTTTATCTTCTACTTTTCTCTGATTCTTTGTATACAAGCTTAGTTGCTTGTTTAACTTTTATTTGAAGTATTATTTATACTAATACAATTTGGACAGTAACTAATTAATTGAATACCAGCTCTGCAGTGACAAATTTTTTAAAAAAAATATTATTTTTTAAAAAACATAAATTATTGCTGAATTTTCCCGTTCTAAATTTTTACCGGACTAATTATAAAATAAAAGTATTAGCTAAAAACATCTATTTATATAATAATACTGTGTTTTCTTAGTCTGAAAGAAAAAACATCAGCTTTTTATTGTTTAATTATTATTTTATTTAATATTTATTAATATTTTTTGCACCTGTAAGGACATATCATTTACTTTATTTAATTATTGTAAATATTTTCAGAAAATGCACTTTTATTGAAAATAAGCCAATTTGGCCATAGTGAAACTGAGGTTGATCATTGACAGCTCTAAAATATAAATTATTATTATGTCTGTATTATCACAATTGTTTAGTGAAGAACACAATCTAAGGAACTTAAATCTGATGTTAAATTTTTCACATCTAATTTTCTGCTTCTCTGTGACATTCTAGGACGACAAAACATGTAACGCAGTTTCCCAACATGGGGCCCACGCCCTATTAGGGCCATTTGATTGTTGGGGGGGGGCAATACAGTATCAAGAAGAACTCACAGAAATGCAAAATTCCGAGTCAGTTAAAGTTTTATTTAATGTAAAAGGAACAATGGCATGGCTTTCTGAGGAAACAGAAAACAAATATCCAAATTCAATCAAATGTGCATGAAAACTATTGTTACCATTTCCATCTTACAAACATCTTACAAAATCTAACAAAATTAGAACCTAGCATAAAATTTCTTTGCATCAAGCGCAAGGATCTCACTAAATTTAAACTAATAATTAAAATAATATAGAAAGATCTTTCTTAAAAATTATTTCGTACTTGAATTTGAGTTCTCTACTGTGTTTCGCAACAATTTCGTAATGATTTCTTGCTAAAACCTTTCATTTAAGTTTCTTCAGTGAACAATTTATTTTTTTCAATATTAAAAATTATGCATATATTACATAGGGGCTTAAGAATTTTAGAAAGGCTTAGGTGAGACGTGGCACAAAAAAGGTGGGGAAACACTGGTGTAACTTCTGTGTTCAACGTAATATTTTTCAACCATAAAACTATTTTGCAAATTTAATTATTTCAAGCCTGTGAATGAAAATCTTGTCATACTTTTTTTTGTCCCAAAAAGTTATCTATAGAAAAACAACGGCATAATTATCTACAATTGAGCTAGTAAACTTGAGAATGCGAGCAGTTTGTATGTGGTGAAATTCATGTGTAATACAATCTTTGGAACAATTTAATGATTGAAGATTGTAGTCCTAGTCTGGCTTCGTCGACGGAAATGCCCATCTTTCTTCACTTTAAAAGCTAAACCCGGAGAAAAGTTATTTTTGATTGCATATCCTTTTTTCCCCTTTTGAATTCTCACATTACACAATATCATTTTGACGGAATGATTTTCCATTTAATTTTAAATAGTAACATTTTAAGTAGTTTCAAAAAAATATTCGAAATTTTTACGTTTATTAAATGAAATAGATTCAATGCATGTTTTTTTCCCTTCCCTGAATTGAAAGACGATGCCATCATCCATATTCCGATTTTCCTAAAACAGAATAAGACTTCATTAGTGATGTTTCGAAGAAATTTGTTTACCCTAAATTATAATATGTGTCACAATAATGTAATCGTAAGTGATAACCATCGAATGCTGAGTAAAATACTAACAACTGTGTGATGAACGTCGACGATCAAGAACAGATGTGGATTTTAGAACAGATGAAGATTTGAAGAGATGTGGATTTTGTTGAATGTTTGCAGCTCACTTCTACCCGTAGATCCGAACTTGTGTCCGAACCACCCACAAGTTTGATTTTACGGGCTGATGTGGGTTGGAACTAATCATTTCTGTGGATTCAACAATTGGAAGAAGTCTTCATCAAAATTTGACCAATGAAACAAGTCTCTGACATCGATATTTGACAGGATTATACAGCTGAGTTTTCAGAGTCATTGGAGTTGCTACATTATTGTGGCGCATTTTTGGTTTCGTGAACAGATGATCTCGTTTTCCGATCTTGATGGCTTCCCAAAAGGCTCCTCGTGCATGATGAACCGGTGCGCGTTGTGCTCAGGTGGCATTCTAGAGATTTGATCGTGATTCAAGACTGCCGAGGTCATAACTAATATAATAGCCCAGATCTGTCTCTCGGTAACGCTCTGACGTCACCAACAATAAAACTCGCGCCATAGCATTATTTCATTGTTAGAGAACCTAAATTTAAGTAATTTTAAATTTAAAAGAGGAATTGTCATTCTAATTTCAAATTTAATAGCTCTAAGATAGTGAAATAAAAAATTTTATCGATTGATATAAAATTTATCTCGCTATGATCAGTAGTTCCCGAGAAATGTTAAATTATATTAATCATATCAAATTAATTTCCGTTTTTTAATAGAAAGTAGTAAATTACGTCAGTGGTATATCATGCGCATGATACAGTTTGGACGCCACGATGCATCTGATTATTTATTGCAGTCGTGATGATATAATTTGATAATAATTTTTGGCAACGTTTGAGAAGCAGAGAAGTGCTTTGTTTTGATTAGAATTTTGAAAAAGAATTCCTTAAAATTTTAACTTTTGACAAGATGAGAATTTCATTGTTTTTGAATTATAATAAAATTGTTAAAAAACGAAAAATACTTCGCTCGGAATGTTGTTTACCAAGAGGTTTTTTTGAATAAAGAAATATGTAAATAATAAAAAAATTCCTGTCATGAAACATATGTTGATTTTATTTGTTTTCAATCAACGTTAAGCATTTCTCTCGCATATATATCTATTTAAACACGTCAGATTTGACGAGAAATCTCTCAAATGAAGAGGTAATTTGTACCCGTCATACCATGACGGGTAATTTTTCTAGTTTCCTAATAGTTTTCAATTTGATTTAAAACAGGCCGCTAATCCAACAAAATTAAACTAAAACATTTTATAATTGTAGCATATAGTTCAGTAGTGGCTAACCTACGAAGGCTTTTTAAATTACCCGCGCCTTGATTTTTATAAACTTATTTTTTATATCATAAAAGAGAGAACAGACAGTCGAAAATATTAAAAAATTAAAGTACAGATGTCGAATTTATAAAAAAAAATATATTTCCAAGTAGACTGGCTTTTTTGACATCGACTTTTATTTTTTGCTCTTCACTTGCAAAAGTAAAAGTTGTAAAACAAAAAGGAAACTAATGTTTTTTTTAGAGGATTTTAAAAGTGAGGGGAAAAAGTTCAACTCTCAAGTTTTTCGTTAACAAATTTTCGGCTTTTCCAGATTATTGGTAACCCTTTTAACCACACCCTCCCCCTCTTTTCCAAGTGACACCACTGACTTAGGGGCCCACTGGCTAGTTTAAAAAATAATGAGCAAAATTTGACCCACTTCTCAAAAAGTTTCTCTATCACAGATATAGTTGCACGCCCTCATACCGATGTATGCATCGATATCCTACGAAGAACAAAAGCCGATTGTGCTTGAAATTTCTTTCTGAATCCCATTGTAATATTATTGGTAGAGTTATTAATTGCGTCTTAACCGCCTTCATTTTTATAGAGTTACTAGCTGATATACCCGGCATTGCTCGGGAGGAAAATACTTTCATTTCTAACAGTTTTAATGTAAAAATACTTTTATGTAAAATATTATTTATTTATTATTACCCAAGCCGACCCACTCACAATAGGGTATGGAGCGTTTTAACGGTCGGTGGCATAGAATATTATAATATGCAAAATCCTCTTATCGTTTTTAAATTTTTTTTAATATTAAAATGAGAATATCAATTGAACCAAACGATTTTTAAAAACCGCCATTAAATATTTTTCTCCATAAGCTGAAAATAATTTTTTAAAAAATGATATAAAATTTAATTAAACACTGCAAGTGGCAACTCGGTGGCAAATAAATAAAAAGGTTTAAAATATCTATAATATTTTCATTCAATAAGAATGACAACACTAAAAATAAAAAGTTTTTTTTCTATACTTGGCAGCATTATTTTTCATAATTAAAAAACTTTTTAATTACATGTAACGAAACCTTCACTAAAACTTCCTCAGGCTTCATAGTGTTTGTGAACAAAAGTTGAAGAAAATCAATTCGCTAGTTTGGATTTCCATAGCGTACAATTGGCGTTTCAGTTTTATTTATATTAATTAACATTATTACATTCTTCACTGGTTTATTTTATTCGCTATTTTCATCTTCAATTCTGTAAAACACTAGATTCGCTCTATTCAGTTATCATTTATGTCTTGAAAAAGTGATAGGAAATCTAAGTATGAATATATTACAGTGGCGAATCCAGGATTCGAGGCGGGGGGGGGGGGGGAGGCTGAGGTCATAAAAAATTTGTATCATAGTGACGAATGTCAAACCTCATGGCTTATGTAAACCAAAACACTTTAATTTTACAGATTTTCCTCACCTGACAATAATAATCGTAAAGAATCCTACAATACTTTCGGTAATTTAATAAAAATACAATGAAATAACTAACCAAAGAATGTTTTCAACTGCGTCAACGCTACAGGTACAAGTGGAATGGCTGGAAAAGTAAGAAAATTTTCGAGCCTGTCAAGCCAGAAAGCAATGTTGTCACGAATTTTTTTATTTTTTTTTAAATGAAAATTAAGAACAAATAGTTGTAGTGATTTTAAATAAAATCAAGAATTTTGGTACAGCTCTGGGGGGGGGGGGGGGCAGTCCGATAGTCCCCCTGGATTCGCCACTGATGTATTATAACTAGGGATTTAGCGAATAGTGATTTGGCCGAATATTCGGTATTCGGCTAAATTTCAGGCCGAATATTAAATTTTTAAAAGTATTTAGTTTTGATTGTAAATGAAATATTGTTTAAATTTAAAAAATTAAGATTAAATAAATTTGATTTTTTTTATTATTTGTGGATGTAAAAAATGTTAATGCCTTGATGTATATTTGTAATATTTTAAATACATTTTTTCAATAATAAGAAATGAGAAACCCTCATCATTTTAGGATTCAGAGAAATGAAAGAGTAATCATTACAGAACATGGCAAACACAGAAGAAAATTGAATGGATAAATTAAAATTATTAGAATTAAATTCCTATTTTGATAAAGAGCTTCTATTAGGTAGGATAGAGTGTCCACTTAATTAATGAAAAAAAATGCGGTAAAATTTCCAAGGTTCACAAATTTGGGAAGGAAATATCTTTCAGAACATGCAAGCATTATATTGTGACATTTATTTTCTGAAGTTGGTAATATATATATATATATATATATATATATATATATATGAAACCATATGGAACAGACTTCTATAAATGTTATGCAACATTGTTAAATACACTTATGTAGTATGCAACTTAAAATTGGATAAATGTTAAATTTTTTATAAAAAATGTAAAGGAATGTAATTCTGCTTATTCTTTATATTTAAAACAACTTTTTAAAAAACATTTTATCCTGAATTTACTCTGCCGAATATTTGCCTAGCATTCGGCCAGATTGAATATCCTGGAAAGGGCCGATTAGGCCCAATATTGAACATTCGTTACATCCCTAATTGGTATCACATGTGTATGAAATCGAACGGAAAAGACTTCCTCCTCAAAATTCTGATAAATTATTTTTCTTGTTTCATAATTTCAGGCTTTGCAGTGATAACTTATATGTAACTTGATTAAATACCCTGCACTATACAACTTAAAATTGATTAAATGTTTTTGATTATAAATGTACTGAAATGTAATCTTGCAATATTTTTTGTTTAATGTGTATTTAAAAGCACATTAAAAAAAATTATCCTGAATATATTCGGCCGAATATTTGCTTAGTATTCGGCCAGACGAATATTCGGCAAAAGGACCGAATAGTTGCCGAATATTCGTTACATACCTAATTATAACGACTATTAATTTAAAAATCAGACCAATTGCAAAAATTCTTGCTAAGCAGTAAATCATTAGGACTACTTTTGTTGTTAGAATAGTGCTTGTTTGAAGTGAATTAATTGCATAATTTGGCCGAATTGGGGAACATAATTTTATATCTCAGAATCGTAGTAAATCATTTAGTATTTTGAATGGAAAATTTTTAACTTAAATCTAAAAAAAGAAAAGTGAAGAGGTACGCTTTTTTACCAGCTGAATCCCCATAAAAGATTAAATATGATAAAAAAAAATGCATTTTTCGCACTAAAACTAGTTGAGTAATTAATTGTTAATTGCACTAGTTGAAATTAAGATATTTTAAAATTCGAACTTATTTTTTGTTCATAACAACCTATAGCTTTCACCATGGGCTTTTAACAACTGCATTACATATTAGATATATGTTAAGTGTGAAATTTCAGGTGAAAAAAGGAACTTTTCCAAAAGAAAGCAAATATTCTAATATATAATATTTAAAGCAGTTTGTCATATCCCAGATTTCTTTGCATTCTTACCAATTAAACATTACGTGAACTCTTCACGAGTAATACAATTTTTCTTATTCAAATTTGCTAAAAATATACCTGTGCATTATTCTGATTTTAAAAGATATTGTTATATTAAATATTCTTTTTTAATGGCAAATAATTGAAATTTTATGCGTTAGAATTTCCATTTTAAAATCTAAAACATTCTATTGGAAGCACATGGTTTTGTTGTTTTTCTTTTTATGTTCGGTTTTAAAAATAAGATGTGCATACATTCTAAGTTGTGAAAAAAAAACATTAACACAAAATTACTACCAGAATAACACTAATTAGATAACACAAATTATCATCAAATATTTATGTGGATTCTATTATTACTATTTTAGCCCTTTTTAAATAATCCTATTTTGTAGTGCGTTTTAAAGCAAGTACAGTTAAGCAATGATTTTTGTACGAGCACTTTTGCTATAGGTAATATTCTATCTGAATTTGAAGTTTTCTAAAAACTACATTTAAATTGTACAAACGGAACAATTTTATCAATACTATCACAGAAATTGTATGAGAATTATCAAGCGTATTTATTTGCGAAAATTAAAGTCCCTTTTACTGACTCATCATACTTTTAAACGTCTTTTTTATTTCTAAATTTAAATTTTTTTAATAAACGATTTTCCAAGCGAAATTATTAATTTTGATTGTAATTCGTGAACAAGATTTTTAAAAAATGATTTTGTAAACCAATATCTATTATTCCGTAAGAAACAAATGAAATTGAAGTTGTAATACTCATTTCTGAAATATTATCACAACTATGAAAATAATGATGGTATGAAAAAAAATTCATTCCTTCTCTTGATGTGCATTTTTAAACAATTTGGAAATCAGTTGAAAATGAAAAAAAATTAAAATATATAAATTCAATTTTTTCTCGGTTTCTTTAATATTTTCGAAGAACGAATAGCAAATCTGTAAAGTGATATATTATTTTGAGGCGTATAATAGTGCTAATATTTTCGTTGGAGCAAGTTTAAAATCTTGTCAAAGTTAATAGTCGGACCATAGTGTTTAAGTCTAGTCAGTGGCGGCTCGTGTTATGTAATCTTGGGGGTGCTGTAAATTTTAATCCTTCACTGCTCATGATGCATATTTGTGCCATTTATATTGTTTGTCTTTTTTTCTTTAACTCTGACTAATTTTTTATTTAATGAATAAACTTATAGCAGTTTTTCTCTTCTAATAGATAAGTATTTTAACAAATGAATTTTAATAAAAAAAAATTAAACTCGAAATTTCTTAAACTGAAATTTCGAAAACACCTTTTTTTAAACGGGAAATTTCTCATACGTATTTCGTTACCATCTATAACTAAAAACTGCCGAAAAAATCATTTCAATTGCAAGAAGTTTAATTCAAATTTATTTACTATAAAAAAAACTTTTTCAATTAAATTTTTGTTTTTCATTAATTTTCCTCCGTTTTCTTACTTATTTTCAAAATTTTAGCTCGCAAAAGAATTTTCCGATGTGGTAAAATGTTTTAAACTCTGTTTTTAGCTCAACTGGTGCTGCTGAACTCGACAGAACGACTTAAAAACGCAGTAGAGAAAAAAAAGGGAAACCTTGCACTCTGTAACTAAACATGCGCGCAGGCGGAATTCGGTGCTGGAACGATCCTCAGTTCTCCTTTACTTTAGATTACTTTCTCCTTTGCGCTTCATCTTCGGGTGGTGAAAAATTAAGATAGGGAACTTAGTTTTCTGCTTCAGATTTTCCTACCGGGCTTATTTGAAAATCGAAATCGTTGAATGTAAAATTGCGTTAGATTGTTGATTATTTAAATATTAAATACGAAATAAAATAAATTTACACAATGGAAAAAGTCGGGGAGTTGCAGCACCGCAGTCCCTATGCACGACTCGCCTCTGAGTTTAGTAATAATAGTGTTTTCCATAGTATCTTAAGCATAGTATTAGTAGTGTCTTAAATAGAGTAAGTTGTAAAAAATTCAGTTTCATGAATATCTTCGGGAAAGACTAAACTTCTTACATAAGCGTTACTTAATTTCTGAAATAATACAGAGTTCATGTGAAAATGAGAAGAAAAAATGAATTATTTATGTATATTCAATGATCTTATACATGCAGTTAATGATCAACAAAGTGGTTTGATTTTCTAAATTTTAGGCCTAATTTACGCCTTTTCAGTTGACATCAAAGAATACCGCTTTCGCAACGATACCTTTTAGTTTCCTTTCGAATTTCAGATCGTATCTCTATTTCTTACCGTTCAAAATATCTATAATTATGCAATCTCAAAGGAGAAAAATGCTTCCGTTGTGTGTTTTCTAATAATTCTCTACTTCGTGCATGAGAAATGAAGCGTGGTCGTGAAGTCTTTTCTTCTAAAAGATTGAAAGAAAGACTGAAATTTTCAGGCTCGTATATATCGGGAACAATAATGCTCCATGCGGACTCATTTGACACTGTGAACCTTGAAAATTTTTCAGTATGAATTGTCTTGCTTAGTTACTTTTTTACTGAATTTTAATGGAGATATTTTTCCCAAATCCTTTCAAACTATTTTTACTTTCACACCTCCATATTTTAGAATTAAAGAAGAATACTTGGAAACTCATTGTAATATAATTTTTTTAGTTACTGAACATATATTTTTCAGCGTGTTTGAATGAAGAATATGCTGCTAAGTAAAATTTCCTAATTTATGTAGTAAACTAAAGCATTTGTAACAAATTGTACTGAGCCAATCTAAGCTTGTATTCACATTGTAAGGTGTTATCTGTAAACTAATACTTTATGTTCATTTTAACTTTCCGCTTTTTAATTAAAAAGCCATTTAATAATTTGTGTTTAAATCAATCCAGTTTAAGATGAGATAATGCAGTCAGAGACGTTTTGCCATTTATTCCGAAATATTCTTATGTCTCTACTTATAGTAATATTTTAAACCACACACTTGAAGAGAAGTCGCTCTCTTGCATCTGATTAGAGAACTTGCATGTTCTCTTCGCATCAAAGAAAATATGCATTAATGGGATTTTTTAAGTGAAATTTTTAGAAACTAAGAACTTGACTGTTCAAGATTTCACATTTGGCATTTCATGGATTTTTGTATAGATGAGATATGTTCTCATGACTGGTATTTTGAGAATTTTTTGGTGTTTGAGACTGCTTTGTGGAACATATTTTCACGTGCAATCGGTAAAACACTCAGTTATTTGTGAAAAGATTTAATTAAAGGTTTGAAGATTCTCTCGTATCAAAAAAATAAAATATAGAAAAAACTTTGATTGTTTATATTAGTTTAAACTTTGTTGTTGGAGGTAATCGGTCGTGCCGTAAGGGAAATAAAATCTTTGAGTATTCCTGTGCCGCAAGGTGGACATTTGTATGACGTCCTTTTCTGTATGATGTTGGCGTATATAAAAGGCCTGCGGATTCTCTGTGTTGTGTGGATTGGAATGGATATGCATTCGATTCGACCATGTAATCACTTGTGCTCATCATGTTGCTGCTAGAACATAGTGTTTTTGTATATAATACTTTAGTAGTTTTCTTTTAATGTTTATCAAGATGATAAACCCAACTCAAATAAATGCGTCTTATTAGAAGAAAAATGGACTCTCTCGTCTTCATGCGTACTCTGTTATTTCTCTGCTTTCCAACATTTGTTTTAAGACTCTTTGAAGCCCCAGATGGAAAAAAATGTTGAGTTTTGTATAACAAGAACTGAATATTAATACTTTGAAAGCATTCTTGTAGTAACCCCTCAAAAATCTTTAAAAAATTGAATCTGTCACGTTCATAAAATGGCTTTTTATACAGTCCCTTTTTATTGCTTCCAATCTGAAATGAACATCAATCACATTTTTCTTTTTGTAAAATTGTTCGATCCTCTCCTTACTTGAGAAATTAACACGTTTATTACATATTTAAATTATTTCATTTCTAATGGCATGTATATCGCATTGTATTTAAAGAATTCATTAATGAGATGACTCATTCAAAATATCTCCGAAATGGGCATTTGAAATTACTTCTGCAGTTCTGCACAAAACGGAGCTGAAAAATGTATTTAGATCTCTTGCTAGATATATATATGAAACAACAGAAGGAGGAATCTTATCCCTCTAGAGATGCGATTCTTAATGAGTTTGAGCTCTTATTGAAAGCAAGTAATCCCTTCATTTAATTACATACAACTACTCGAAAACGTGCTGTCTGCTACCCGAATTCAAATTTCAAAGTACTTTTGCTGAACTCTGCGTCTTTTATACGTTATCCGAAATTATCCCTCCAGGCGCCATTGTCTCAAACCAGATTATACTTGGGACCGAATGAAAGCGACTGCATTTTAATACTTCTAAAGAATGTGTTTCAATAATTTCTTCTTTTCCGTTTCTCTTTTGTTAGAGACATACTCAGAGAGATAGAGATGAGGCTGCAGTATTATTTAAAACCGATTGATTTTACCCTTCCACTGTCCAAATAGTGATACGTGAAGCTGAAAAATATTTCTGCCATTCAGGTAACTTATTGCTGTGTTGAACATATAATACACGATACTAATTGATTTCTCCCAGAATCCTAATTCTACCTTCAAAACGGCTTCCATGAATTTACTTTATTTTTATAGCTTGTTAATATGGGAAATTTTTTCTGACATCACATTGTGTACTTTTTCAACATTTTAATTTCTTAAAGTGCATAACTGCGATTTTTTGTAAATCTTATCGTACCTTTTTTTCTCATCTTATTTTGCTAACAGACATCGGACAATTCTCTGCATTATGTTCTTTCGGCCATTAGAAATTAAAATAAAATGGGGGAAGTAAATATTCTTATAAGCTAGAATTTAGTTTTTCAACGGGAAGTGGAGTTTAAAATATCTACTTTATAGTCTTGATTTTGAATTTTATTCTTGCATGGGATTTTAACTTTGAAGCAGAATTACCAACACATAGTACCATAACAGCAGAACTTCACGTATTGAAGATATCTTAAATATTTTCATGTAATATTCTCAAACATTTTCACGAATAATTTCATTGATATAAACAGCATATTTCTAGATTCGTTGCCACTTAATATCGATAGGAGGAATGTATAACTGAACTTTTCCTCTCAAGAAAGTTTTCTTTTCTTATTATTTTTATCTAATACACTGAAAACTGTTTGAATGATTATTTATAATATCATCGTTGTGTTGGGATGCCTTGTTGCTCGACTTAGATATTCGTTTGAGCGCCAGTGATTATATACTTTTCCTCAACCTCAGTGTAAAACGGGACCTTGTAGAAACTTCGGAAATTTAGCTCAAGATCATTTTAAGTTTGGCTATAGAAGCCGTTTGGAAGAGGTTTGACTAATTTTGAGGTTGCAGTAAAAAAGACTGGAATTCCTTGTTATACAAAACGATGAAAAATTGTCTTCTTTAGAAGTCGATGAGTTTGTTGCTGTTTTATAGATATTTATATAGAGTAGAAGGTTTCACCTTCAGGAGGTTTCATTTCAGCGTAAAAGTTAACTAATTCTGTGACGCCTGAATAGATGTGCACATTGGAAAGATAAGAATTTTAATATATCGACATCGGTAGAATAGATTAAAAGCGTTTTATTCAAGGATTTCGTTTCCATGCAATTCTCGAACTTGCAAATCTTTTCTTATCAAAGTCAGTCTCATATAAAATATTTTCTATATAAATGGAATGTTTTGGTAAATTACTTTCCTGCCTCTGATAATTCGATCAAGTTTTCCATACATTCGAGAAAAAATTACTGTAAACCACTTACAACTTTGCTTTTTAGTCCGTTGTAGTTTAATGTGTCAAGTCTGTTTGATTTTTCTGTTTTAGATGGATTGGTTTCCGTTTCATTCAGTATTTACATTATTATTACTAGCTATATCTCGGTATTTCATTTAGGTCAGTTTATAGGAAAATTCCTCCTTTTCGTAATTTATTTAATTTTCCATCACCATTTTAGTAGCAACAATTTGCTAGTGGAACTTTTATATAACTAACCATTTCAAAATGTGTTCTTACTCTTCGTACAGTTATTGATTGTATTTATAAAACTTAGCAAGGCACAAAATTAAGAAATCTTTTCTTTTGAAATAAATTTTCGTATACATAGTTCAATGTTAAAAACTTCTTGAAATGTTATCGCATTCATTGAATAAATCTGTTAGTAGTTTATAGGGTATTTTTTAAACTTTTTAAAATAACAATTTTAATGATTACACAAATGATCATGTCGCATTTGATTTTATTCAGGTGTACTTTTAGCACTTGAAAAATATCTTGTAGCTTCAGATTGCCCCCCCCCCCCTTCTTGCTTTGTGGTAAATAAAACGAAAACTATCGATCCGATCCAAAATAAAAAAGAAGTTGAAGAATATTTTCCCATCCTACAACTCATCAATTAGTTTGCAAACTTTTTCTGTCATATGTTACTTTAAAATGTATTAATGTCATATAACCAATAAGTTTCTCCATTAACATTTTAGATTTAGATATCTAATAGTAATAGTTTTCTTGTATCACACAATCGGTTCTTTCCGTTTTATAAAACAGTGATTAACCGTGTCAATCGGGAAGTCGCTTGTTTCATAAGTTTCTGGAATGCTTTGATGAGCTAATTACTAATTGATAAAACTCTGAAATTGATTTTAAGGCTCTAATCTAGGATTTTGTCTGTCATCACCATCTTCATTACACCATAATCATATTTCCGTGTTAGATCATTATCGTTTTATTATTAATTATTCAGTAACATTTTAAGCACCCGATAAGAGGTTTTTATCGACCGATTGTCTCTTTGAAGGTTATTCCCTCCTTATTTTGGTCTGAAATCAAGCATTGCCCTCAGTAGTCTAGGAATTGGCCATTGATCTTCATCGAATCCCCGTATTATTGAGCAAACGAAGTGATCCGTTCTTTGTTTCTAGATAAGTTCATTTGTTTCTTACAAAAGCAAGGAAATAATTTCTATCGAATAATCAGAGATTTGGATGCTGTGTCGTTTAAAATTGTGAGTAGTTTGGATTACTAGTTGAATGTTATTTATTTCTTGACTTTCTATTGGTTAACTACCAGGAATTTGTGAACCATGCCACTTTTTCAACCCTAAGTTTACTGAGCATTGTGTATTAAAATGTGCTGTATGCATGCCTTCTTCTAGAGACAATACATTCAGCTTGTAAGATCAGCATATAGTGGCTTGTTCTCCTGTTTTAATGCAAACGGATTGTCATGTTTTCGGTTATTTTGTTCAATGCAGCTTTTTCAGTTATTGTCTTTTACTGTAATTCAAAAATGTCATGAGTATAATGTGAGTATTATATTTCTTATATTAATAATTTCTTCTTGACATTTTGGAGCATTAAGTAAAATAATTCAGTACTAATTTCAAATGATAGTTAATTTGGGAAGGATAAGAACACCGTGGCATTTCATTTATTATTGATACATACGACTAATGTATTGAGCAACTAATAATTTTTCTGCATTCTAAATAATAAGTTGGGCAATAGAAGATTTGAAACATGTTGTTTGTCCTTGGCAGAAATTGCTACTGTTCAATTTCTTAAGGATTTAATAATTTGTCAATTGAAGTATGTAAATCTATCAGGCAACTTCTTCACTTACGGATTTCATTCCAACCTTAGAACGCTTAAGATAAGGAGTTTCATTCACTTAAAACTATCTGTGTATTAAGAAAAAAGTGATGGTTTTTCCATCTAAATGGTGTTTTTGGATGTGTGCATATATTTGCTACTGCTACCAATAGGCAACTTATTTCCATGTAGTATATAAAGTTGCGAAATAGTAAGCACATATCTTCCTTTGAAATGAAAATCCAAATCTAGTCTTGCATCGTGGAGAAAATATGTATCTTCGCATGTTCGTTTAATTTTCAGCTCTTTTTTAAATAATTGTTTTTTTCCCCAAAAAATTTATGTTGAAAAGATACGATTTTTTAATGATGATTTATTTAAATTGAATTGTTAATTTTCTGTTATATGAAATCAATGTCAGTCATTCTTGAACATTTCTATTAATCTCAATGTTTCAGGCCGAAGAAATACTATTTTCTGACTGAAACTTTACGAATGTTATTTTCTGTATACGTAGGATTATGCTCTTTGTTAAAAATCTCATTCTCTTCTCTATTTTTTCCCCTCATGGATACAATATTGTGTGGATTTACTGAAGTTTCACTTGCAAACTAACGAATGAAACTTTATTTTTACTCTTTAAACAGACATGACACATGGATTTCAGCTTTTTCGGCATCGGATTTTATTATTCTTATTTTTCTTTTATATAATAATTCTACAGTATTTTTAATATTTGAAGTACTTTTCGTAGAAATTTATTTATTTTATTGCCCAATTAATCATACTTAAATTTAATTCTCGGTATTTATGTTTGGTACGATTCATTATTTATGAAGTTCAGCTTTTTTTGTTCCAAGCCTGTGTCATGTCTGTTTAAAATTCGAGTCTCAGGTTTTGATAATTTATAATACAGTTCGTCATAAAGCGTTGTATGTGTGCTATCTAATTTTTTTATACACATTTTTATGAACATAAGACCTTTATGTTAATTTTTTCTTTCTTTTTTCTATTTTTTAATTTTCCCAGTTTGATAAAACTTCATCCAAATTTTTAAAAGCTGATGATTTTTTAAAACCGTTCCATTTGACTGAAAGCCAAATTTCAATAATGCGTGTTTGGCAAAAAATCTCATCTTGGATTCCTTTGTTTTCAGTTGCGGGAGGGGGAGGGGAGACATACCAAAAACAAATATTTGGGACAATGAGAAAGGCAATATTTATTTTTCATCTCATAGTAACAAATGATAAGATTTGCTATTATTTAATGGGAGTTATACTTAGTTCCTTTCATCTGTCTCTGATAGACTGATTCTTCTGTAAAAGTAAATGTTGGAATAAATTAAATATATTTTATACTAAATTCTATCTGAAGATTTTCTTCAATGAATCAGAATACATTTCACTCTGTTTGATCGAAGAAAAATTTTTCAACCCAAAACATTCTTACAGAAGCACGAATAGGACAATTAAAGTAATGTTAAGCTCTACATCCTTTAAGAAATTCAGTCTTATAGTGAGTTTTTTTTAAAAGTTCAGCACAGAGTTATGTTTTAAGAATCTGCATCATTTTTAAGATTTTTTTTAAAAGAAAAAAAAGCAATTTGCATTCTGAGAAATAGTTTCATGGTAGTTAGATTGCATTGTTCAATTTTTTAAAGTTATAAACACTTCCATTATTTCCAGAAAGCTTTATTTATTGAAGTTACTCTCTCTGTGTGCTAGAAATCCACACTGTACTTTTCTAATCGGTAGGTGCCTACCAGAAGTTTTAGATCTTGCATTCATCTTTCTGTTTTAATCTGCCAGCCATAATGTAAAGACATATTATCTTATTAAACGTGTATAATTCAATAAAATAAGAAATCGAAAACGTGCATTGATTTATCGCAAAGAAATGTTAATTGTCTGTAATTTTCAAAAACTGAGCTCTTTATCAAATATTCACTCTATTTCTAATGAAGCAAGATTTCTCAGCAATTGTTTGTTCGTAAAGAAATGTTTATTGTCAGTTATTTTCGGGAACTAATCCCATTTTCTAATATATGCTCAGATTTCGATGAAGCAAGATGTCTCGGCAATTGATTTTTCACAAAGAAATGATTACTTGCTCTAATTTTTAAAAGCTGGGTCCATTTTAAGATGTGCACTCTGATTTCTGATGAAGCAAGGTCTCTCGGCAATTGATTTTTCCCAAAGAAATATTTATTTTGTGTATTTTTCAAAAACTGGGCCCATTTTTGAAATATGCGCTCGGATTTCTGATGAAGCCAGATCTCTCGGCAGCCGGAAGAAGAAGAATCCGATTTCAAAAAAGACCGCCTTGCAACCGGCGCATTGCGCGAGTCCGTTAACTCGCACGTCTGTCAACCTCTCTATATGCTCAGGTGATCAAACACCTTACGCGCTTCTGTACCGGCGGCGGCAGCATTTTCGCTCAAAACAAAAAGAGAAAAGTAATTACCCGTCTTAAGGAAATGACGGCAAATCAATAAGTTGCACACCCTCCACCTCTGCGCCTTTTCAACGGCACTCCGCTCTTAAGATGGTGGAAAATTGTTCCCTTTTGCGCTCGACTCGCTCCAATATCACTGCGCGCCCTGCTTAGGCCGGGGAAGCGACAGCCTTCGTTGCAATTTTAATGGCCCCTGGAAATTTATTTTAGAGAGGATTTCTTTTACCTCATAATATCTTTAAAAAATCTCGAAGTTGATTTTACAAATAATCGTAACATATTTTTTCACATTACGCACGCTTTCATCAGTTTCAGATACATATTTCTTATTTTAAATAAAATATTTTGGTGGGAATTGCCTTCAGGTATTTGGATTTGTAGATGTTAAATTTGAGACATACATTTAGAGCAGAGATTCCCAACCTTTGGTACGCGTACCCATGGAGGTACGCGAAGGACTAGTTGGGGTACGCGAAATCAAAGTTGGTAATGGCGGAAACAAAACTTAAGGAATTAAAAAAAAGTTACAGAATTTTATTTCCTCAAGTGAATACTTGCTATTTAATAACTACACCACTTAAAAAGTTGATTCTTACAGAGTGTAACTTTTTGCCATCCTTATAAGTTAATGCGAATTCATTACAATACTGATTTCATTTTTTTGGCGTTGAACTAATTGTATTATAAAATTGCAATAAAATGTAAACTCAAAAATGTCCAGCAAATGCTATTGATTCGAATCATTTGACTCTTTTAAGCTAACCTACACGCTTATCATTACTGATAAAAACTTCTCTGCATAGACGGATGGTTGGTGGTGATAAGGAGGAATGACAGTAGGGGGGGGGTACGCGAAAATATAAAGATTAATCAAGGGGTACTCGAGGGTAAGAAGGTTGAGAACCCCTGATTTAGAGGAACAAAATGGGAATAGAAGTAACAGGTTCAAAGGACTGGTTAATATTTTTTGTCAGTATTTGAAAATGAAAAATCAATTGCCCTACTGATTTTTTTCAATATTTATTTAAAATTAAGCATATGGGTATCATCAATCAACTTTAAAAACGGAGTAATGTTACTAACTGCTGAGTTATTTTGTCTAGCGATTTTTCTGTTATTATTTTATAAATACATGATAAATGCATAAATAATGTTTTATAGTTGAAAAAATTATTTTCAGAAAAAATAATGAGTTTCTCAACATTGATGTTATAATTAAGTGTAAAATTATTTTTATTGTGAAATGGTGATTTTTTTAATCTGAAATCTACGAAACTACCCCCCTACTGTCACCCCCCTACATCCATGAAACACATTATCAAGCGTTTGCTAAATGTTACCATAAAACGAGCGAACGAAGAATAATGAATATTATCCTGAAGATTTACACAATGTAATATAGAACTGTCTAGTTCTTTCTTTAGTTTTTGTTATGTACTTTAACCTTCGATATTGTTTCGTTTGGGCTGTTTTTAAAAACATTCCTGAAGTATCTCTAAACTAAAAGGATTTTACCGAGCATATATTTATTGCGCAACTTTTTAAAAAAGTCCAAAACTTAAAAGGAAGAAAAAAAAAAAACTTTCATAAAAATCACCCATCGTATTATGTAAAATATGTTTTAATATCATTTTTGTTTTGCATTTTACACGTGCTGCATCTTCGCACTTCAGTGAACACTCTCATAGTCATCTTCAGCATTTATCAACATGTTTTAAATAATATCAATTGCGCATGTGCTGTCATCTTTTAGAATATTATTTGAAAGATTTTATAGTAAAAAAGATACGGTTTTTATACACTGTTATCTGACAGAACTGGTTTCTTTTACTCGGATAAGTCACTCAGTTTTTAGCATTAGTTCAAAGAATGTCCCATTGTTCCTTTTCATATAAATTTTTCGCAGCCAAACTTATACGTGTATATCGGAAATTCATTTTAGCATTTGTAATTTTTTTTCTCATTTGCGTTATATCCTCTCGAAAGTGAAAAAAATGCTTAAATTTCAAACCTGTAGTGCGATATATTATAATCCCTTAACATTATAATATTTTAGGTTTGACTGCATCAGCCGTTGCATTCTATAATATTTCAGGCTTGATTGCACCTGCCGTTGCATTCTGTGCGTAACGATTTTTACGCCACACCATTTACAGAAAAAATGCCACCCGTAAAACATTATCATCTGAAATCGAAAGTGAAAATTCTGCTTTAAAATTGATGTCCAAAGAAAGCATTTTTTCATAATTTTAACATTGGCAAAATCATATGAGTGAAAGATTTGATGAAACAATACAATTGGTTTATATTTTATTTCGACAATAAAAAGCATTTTTACAAATTGTGTTTCAAATTAATTTTGAATCTATTAAATTAAAGAAAAAATTGCTCAGAATACGTACATCACATAATTGATATCAATTAGGAGCTAATATTTTGAATTTTAGCTAATTTTTTGGTTTTATTCTATTTTTGAAGCTAATTTTTTGGTGTGAAAAGGGGGGGGGGTTGCGATTATACAATACAGATTATTGAGGGGGAAAAGTTAAAATTTTGATTAAGTTTTAATTAATTAAAATTTTGAAAATCCTCTTCTCAGTTAGCACTCACGAAGGAACTACGTACTGTATTTGTGGTAGCTTTAGGTCTAAAATAACTGCATTTTAAGTTTAACAATTTTCTCATCCACACAGTTGACATATTATAGTTTACCAGCCTAAAAACTAGGGATATTACGAATTTTCGGCCGCTATTTGTTATTCTGTCTATTCGGCCCTTTTGCCGAATATTCGATTTGGCAGATGATTCGGCTAAACAGATATTGGGCCGAATAAATTCAGGATAATAATTTTTTTTAAAAATGTGCTTTTACATATATTTAGCAAAGTATATTGTAAAATAGCATTTCAGTTAATTTATTATTAAAGATATATTCTAACATTTACTCAATTTTAAGTTACATAGTACATAAATATTTGATAATGTTATATCATTTATCGTCGTAAAACTTGATATTTTGATGCAAGAACAATAATTGTGCAGCATCTTCAGGAAGAAACCTGTTCCATTTGGTTTCATATATTTTGCCTGCTTAAGAAAATAAACGCTCACTATATACCGGGTGAATGATGAAGTGACACATTTCAAAAATTAATTTTAAAAAAACTAAAAATGTTGGAACTGCGTTTTTTTTTTTAAAAAAAATAAGAGCTCATCCCAAAAAGTTTTTTTCAGATAGGTAACGCGGCTTTACGCCGTTCTAACTTTGTTACAGCGGAAAAATTTCGTAGGCAATGGCTACCGATCTGCAGAAGCCGATTCTTGTTTTCTGGTTTCATTTTTAGTTTTTCTTGAATATCACGAAAACTCTTCAGTTTTCACACTACATGTGAATTAACAAATTAAAGAGCGTGAAATTCCCTTCAAATACATGCTTTTATTTTTCTTCCAGTTTTAATATTTTCTCAGATATTGGCTCTAAACAAATTGTTGGTTTCAAGTAATTTACGACCCCTTGAGCACCGAAATGGCACGTTACCTATCTGAAAAAAAGTTTTAGAGGCGCTCTTATTTTTAAAAAATCGTAGTTCCAACATTTTTCGTGTTTTTTTTAATTAATTTTTGAAATCTGTCACTTCATTTGTGTACACCCTGTATTGTGATTGCAGGAGCTGAGAGATAATTTCTTGCTAAATTCGCAAATCTTTCTTCATTTTTTCCCCACCAATTAAGTGGGCACTCCGTCCTAGCTATTGGAAGTTCTTGATCAAAATAGCAATTTATTTCTAATGAATTTAATTTATCCATTCAATTTTCTTCTGTGCTTGTCCTTGTCATGTTCGGCAATGAACACTTTTATTTCTGTGAAGTAATCCCAGAATGAGGAGGATTTCTCACTTCTTATTATCAGAATTAAGGTATTTTGAAATATTACAAAAATACATTTTTTAAAATATACATATAATTAAAAAATCAATTTTATTATTTAATTTTTTTTAATTTAAAATTTGAGAACAATTTTATTTACAATCAAAAGAGTGAAATGTTTTATAAAAAGTAGGTATTCCGACTGAAATTTCGTCGAATATTCGGCCAAATCACTATTCGTTACATCTCTACTAAAAACATAATCATGTTGAAAAGGCTTGAAGAACTATATGAAAAAGGCAAAGAAATTGAAAAAATTTATAAGTCTTGAAAAATTTTTAGGTTTGTGAAATTTAAGTAATAGATTTAAATACCAGTCCTGGAAAGAAATTTTGATTTTTTTTTCCAGCAATTAACAGTGTGGGTTTTTGATAATCGGTATTCTCAGGTATTTTTAACTTTCCCCTTACACGTTTTTATCCATGTTTATCCCTTAGTTTGAAAATAGCTAGTTTTCAACACTGGCATGCTTGTTCAGGACGGTTCTTAATGATAAATAAAAGATATAAACCAATCGATTAAAAATAAGCTAGTCGTCGTCGTTATCCAATTGTCACCTGTCTAAACGTGCTACTTATTTTTATTTTACTGTTCATAGAACGGAATTAAGTATAGTTTCATAATGAACATTCACATAACAATCAGTTTTTAAATTCATCATACTCACATTTATTTGTGTCATCTGAAGTGAAATAGTTGCTGTAGAGATTGATAGATGATTGGAATATAATTGCTGGGTTACTTGGAATCTGGTTCCAAGGGTAAAAAAACGGTGTTATGACTAACAGTTATTATTATTTAGAGGGGGGTGCTATTATATTTGATGGGTACGTCTACCTTTTAGAACCACTTGAGTATATAATAAGCATTTTAAAGATTTATCTCTTAACATTTTACAAAAAAAAGTCCCTATTTTTTCATTAGAGAGTAAAATAAAATTCCTAACTTATCCTATGAAGCTACAAAACGCTTGTAATTAGTATAATAATGCGTGTGATTATATCTCGGTACAAATTCACAGAAACGTAAAATGAAATTGTCTGGTATATTGAGATATTCAAAAACTATATGATGAAATTTTTACAAAATAGGATCACGAAAATGACTAAAAGTTCTTTATTACCCATAATTGTGCTATCTTATTGCGAGCAGTTTCGCTGACTTGTTAATTATATGCTAGTGAAGATCCAATATTATTTATATATTTACTAGGTAAACAAGTAATAAAAAATGTATTCATAAAAATTCAATTACGAGGAGAAAAATAGGATAATGTTCTGATTTAGTGAAAGGCAAGATTTATAAACGAAGCTACTTGTTTCTATCCTGTGGATTCGTTATAAAAAAATACCTAAGAGGGAAACTAGGTCTTTGCATGCGTATATTATTAATTCTGAATAAGGCCTTTTAAAAACAGATTTATTATTATGATGATATAAGTAGCATTTTTTTATTGTTAGAAATCATTGAAGTATTTAATTGATTTTATAAAATTTCAAGCAATAACTGAAATAAAATATTTTTTAGATTTTAAATTTAGTTATATTCATTTGTTTGTTAAAAAAAGGAATCGGCTGTGTATTATTTTAGTTCAGCATCCTGTTGATTAGAATATTATTAAATTTGCGTTAGCGTCAGTAGTTATTTAACACTGAAAAATTAATATCATGTTTTACAAGAAAATCATAAAAATACTAAATTTAAATTTTAAATTGCCTTAAAAACTGTTGTACCGTATTCGTAGAATTATTTTACAAAACATATAGCTTTATTATATAAACAAATGCAAAGAGTTATTACTTTATTGTGATTTATTTGGCTGTTAATGGAATCTCTGCTTGGTTCTTCCACCCCCACCCCTCCAGATTAATGTAAAAAAATGTGTTCACAAACATATTTAAAAACAAATAAAAAACATTTAATCAAAATTATGATAAAAATTAATTGTTTAATTTTTTAAACCCTGTATTTTAATAACTATTTTATTAGGTGAATCTTAACAATCGTTTCGATTAAAGTTAATTTGTTAAGCAAATATTGTTTAAATATTTACTCAGCAGATCTGTTTAACAAATATGATTATTGCTTATTAGGAGAAATTGATTCAGAAATGTGATGCAGTAGTGGCTAAAATGAGAAGGTCTTATTAAAATTCTTCTGTTTCACAACCTTAATTGGACGCTTGCTCTATTATTTTGGGAGTATGTAGAAGTGTTTTAAGTCATTTGAGCGAGAATTTAGTGCAGATTTAAGTTTGAAAGACAGACTAATTCTATTTGTAGAGCAAAAACATAAGTGTATTTAAAATAACAAATTTGAGCTTAAGCAACATGTAACACGGTAACTTTTATTTATTTTGTAACAGAACAGTGTATCTTCTTAATGAGTACACACGTATCACAAACTCAAAAGAAATCTGAGTGCTCAAAAATTTTGTCTTTCCTGTGAGAAAATATTTTGAATTCATATAAAATTTAAGATGAATGTAGGAAACATCTGGATTTAACGAAACTAATTGAAAGAAGACTACATTACTAAATGTTGTGAACAATTCAGATCAATCACTGTTTGTTAGTTTAACTGTGCTTTTTGCTTTGTCGCTGGAGGTATTATTATTCTGTTTTTCTGACTTAATTCATCGCTAATTTTTTTTCATTATTATTATTAACATAAATGCACCTTCTTTGAAATAATACTCTGCAACGTGGAAAAACCTGAAATTGCAAAAGAGGAAAATTTGTAAAACTGCTCAGAAGTTAGGCAACAAACATAAAGTTGCCAGTTATTATTAATTTTATTTGCAACAATTAGTGGTCTGACTGGAATTTCACATGTCTATGTAACACGAGTATCGGCCGTCCTTGTGTCTAAACTTCATAAACAATATATTACTTCAGCTGTGTCGCATGTTTTTAAATGTCTAGATTTTTCTTATTTTCTTTCCCTCTTGTATGGACCTACTTTCTGCTGATGCATTATTGAACATTATCAGAAGTACTCTTGATTATCTTTATTCAGTATTATTAACAGAAGTACATGTTCTCAGTATTATTAACAAAAATACTCTTGGTTATCTTTATTCCAGCCTAGAGAGCGCATCTGAGGGCTTGTTTCCTCCTCCCTTTTTCCGCAGCCCACTGGGAAAGGTCAGCTGGTCGATTTCTTATGGGGAGGTTCGTCCTCCAGCTGACCAATGGAAAGCGTAGGGGTGATTGAGGTGTCGATAGCACTTTTTCCCTTGACGCCTAATAGCCACTGACAAGGAGGACGCAATTTTAAAGTAGCAACCAACAAAATAAATCGTTTTATCACCAAGGGTGAGGAGACGAGATACGAAATTTTGAGGGGGAAGGTTGTTCCTTATGCGTTTTGCTGAAAACGATTCAAAAAGTGCTTACGCAGTGGAAATGTCTATGATAACACAAGCTGCTGAATAGCTATGCTGATAGACATAAATGGCAAGGGTGTTTTTTGCGTTGTAGAAAATATGAGACACATTTAATGTGGAATATTTGGATGCAGAAATGTAGCGTAAGAATTCAAAACTTTTAGTTTTATCTTCAAATGTATCAGCATTTTATGTTATTGACTGCATTTATTAATGCGTCCAAACATTCAATGAAAATTTTTTTGTAATCATTCACTGAACAGTTGCCCTTCGAAGTGCATAACTGCAAAAACAGCTTTTATAATGGGAATGTAAAGATGTTTACATAATCAATCCATCCCGAATTTTACCGCTCAGCTTCATGAAGGACGATTTTTCTTCTCCATCATTTTAATTTGTATCGTCCCTAATTATTTTTTAATCTTGCAGTTGAAAGTCTATACAGACACTTCTTATGATATTCGCGGAACTCCTTGTATTTTAGCTAAATGATTTCTAATATTCTCCTTTTTATTAAAGGATTTTCATTACATTTTAGTTTGATTTTTTTTGTTTTATGCTTAATAGAAATAAAATACTCTCTATTTTATCCTATGTAAACCGGGTAATTCGAAAATCACGATTTAGTTCTGTTGGATTTTCAGCTGAAACAATAACGAAAAATTAATAATTTCTATGAAATGTATAGTTTTAAGATAAGATGCTTAAAATCTCTCCAGGAATTCATAAGTCAGCTAATTTGCTAATATTCTTAGTATGTGTAAAAATAATTTATTGAATTTTCTTAAAAGTAAAAGATTTTTTTTTATTGTATTAGGAAGGTTTAATTATGATGTAAAATATTTATTTTAAGCGAACAACTCGCTCTTCACTTGTAATGTTCCTGTTTATTTTTAAACCAACTAGGAAAGGAGAATTATAAACTATCGATAATTTTTTACAATAATTTAAAATCACAGAGGGTTGCAGAAGTATTAATTTTGAATTTCAATTGAACAAACATCTCAAAAAAGTGAGGAACGGTATTTTATTAATTTTTGAACTTGAATATAAAATAATCTATGGGCGTGGACAGTACAAGCTTTCCACTTTTTAAAAGAAGAAAAATAGAGAAAATTTATGTCACTATGAATTTTAAGTTTACATTCGTTTCAGAAATCCTAATAAACACATATTTTCAATATCTATATAATAATTTTCATTTCTTTGGACTTAATAATTGCTAAACAGTAAAATTTGTAGCTAGGCTAGAATTATATACACAAAAGAAAAGCCGTTTGTATATGCAACTAACATTTTATGGACATGATTTGCAAAATCAAACTATTCACCTCTAGCTATCAGACTTTTTTTATCGATAGAAGTAGTATTTTCCCTTCGGTTTTAATTCACACCCTGAATATTAACCCCTTAATTGTTTTATTTTCTCACCTGTCTAATTAGATGACACTTTCTGTTTTGGGAATGTGTTATCGTATTGATTCAATTAAGAGTCCGTAGAACACTTGAGATGTTAATGAGTTATTCTTCATTTTTTGTATCACATTATAGCGTCTACGAATGAAAAATTATACAAAGATTGAAAAAAAACCAAGAAATACACACCAAAAGAATAAAATCAAACAAACAAGGAATCCATTCTAGTCCACTATTTCAAGATGTATGTTTAAATTTGTTTTAATTGCTAATTTTATTTTATTTTATTCTCTTTATAGTCTTCGAATTATGTAATTTCAGACTATAAGTGTAAAAATGCCATAATTCGATGCACGAGTAAACTCGTGTTAAACAGTTAAGCTCTTAAGAATCAAATACGAAATGTCTTAAATTTTTGAGAGCTGCACAAAAACGAAACAGAGAGGAACTCTTCGAATTTTCAGAGAAGCACATATTCATTGCGAATATGTGGATGAAAATTAGCTGCTGGAGTAAAATTATTAACTTTTTATTTCTCTCTGACACTGGTAGGTTTTCTGTGAACCTATATTTCAAGGTAAACAATCCTGTTCACTGTGATGAATTTCAGATATAAACTGTGGTGAATAGCAGTAGTGATTCTTAATCCTAAGTCCTTATTTAATAAGCATAAATAACCACTCGGACCACACACCGCAATTTTTAGAATATTTTAAAACCTCCATGAGGAATATTGAAGCACGCTCAACTTGCTGAATTTTGTCCTCAAATCAGAATCTCGCTGCTTTGTGCATACCGTCATTTTCATATGTTTAGGTACCTTTTTTTTTATTGAGAAAATCAAAAAAGTTTTATTTATTTATATTCATTTTTTTAACACGATTTTGTTTTTAGGCTAGCATGCTATCTGTAAATTGCGTGATGCAAAAATCATTGCTCAGTAAAGGGTTTTTCTTGTAGTGAGTACTCACAAAGTTTTTTTTTTTTTCAAAATATTAATTATATTTTTAATTAATTAAAATTGATCGAAATTTTAAAATTTTTCCTCAATTACTTCGAACTGTATTGTCGCACAAAAACCATTTTGCACCATTTCAAAATTCAAATAGATAGCTTTGCAGTAATTTCCGTGCAATTTTTTCTTTTATTTTAATAAATTTTTCAAAATTTATTGTGCAATGTCGTATGCAATAGATTTTTACCATTCATTCTAGGGATATAACGAATATTTGGTATTCGGCCGAATATATTCAGGATAATAATTTTTAATATCTGCTTTTAAATACACATTTAAAAAAAGAGTATTGCAGAATTACGTAGTGCGAAGGTGTATTTAATAAAGTTGCATATAATTTATCATTCCAAAGGCTGAAATTATGATGTAAGAACAATAATTTTTCAGCATTTCAGGAGGAAGTCTGTTCCGTTTGTTTCATGCACATACAATACCAACTAGGGATGTAACGAATGTTCAATGTTGGGCCTAATCGGCCCTTTCCAGGATACTCAATCTGGTCGAATGCTAGGCAAATATTCGGCAGAGTAAATTCAGGATAAAATGTTTTTTTTAAAAAAGTTGTTTTAAATATAAAAAATAAGTAGAATTACATTCCTTTACATTTATTATAAAAAAATTTAACATTTATCCAGTTTTAAGTTGCATACTACATAAGTGTATTTAACAATGTTGCATAACATTTATAGAAGTCTGTTTCATATAGTTTCTTATATATTATTAGCTTCAGAAAATAAACGGTCACTATATAAGGCTTGCAGGTGATGAAAGACTTTTTCTTGGTAAATTTGCGAACCTTTAAAATTTTTCCGCATTTTTTTCCAACAATTAAGTGGACCCTCCGTCCTACCTATTAGAAGGTTTTTTTTTTTATATCAAAATAGGAATATGCTTGTAGCAGTTTTTATTTATTCCTTCAATTTTCTTTTGTGTTGGTCATTGTCATGTTCTACTATGATGACTCTTATTTCTTTAACGAAATCCCAAAATAATGAGGGTTTCTCATTGTTTATTATTGGAATTAAGGTATTTAAAATATTAATATAAAAGCATTAACATTCTTTTAAATATACAAATAATAGAAAGTCAATTTTATTTAATCTTAATTTTTTTTCATTTAAAATTTGAAAAATATTTCATTTTACAATCGAAAGTGAAATGTTTTTAGAAATTTAGTAGTCGGCTTGAAATGTGGCCAAGTATTCGGTCAAATCTCTATTCGTCACATCCCTAATTCATTCGTTTTCGAAAATACTCGGTAGCTTGTTTAATTCTGGAGTCGGCTTTCACAGTATGTAATTAAAACAAACACAACGTGTAATTAAAAAAATAAGTACATATAACTTTTCAAAAATATTTAATTTTCAAGAATTGCTGCCTACTTTTGTTTCAAATTCTATGGAAGTATCTGGCATTTTGTATTATTTTGATATAATTTTATGATTTTGTAAATTTGATTTAGAAACGGCGGCGAAATGGTAATGTAAAAAGGCAGACTATAAAAAAAAGACACTTCTTAAAATAATAACATTATCATATTACGTTATTTCGGACTACGCATTCGTTTTCGTCTTTTAAATCTAGAAATCTTGCCTCATATTCAATTGTGTGGCTGCAGTTAGGTATGGTCAATACATAAATACAGCAGGACCAGCATTTTATCATTGATTATTCTTGTTCTCTATAATTAGCTAATATATTATTACAAATTTTTATACTATAACTTTCAGTCCTAAAATTTTTGCTACATATTAATGCATTAGCCAGACCCTGGAAAAAAACTGAGAGTTTGATATGCTTAATTGATATCAAAGTCTACTCACTACATAATTGATGCCTAAATCGACTCGCTACAACATTATGTTTACACATGATAAAATAACTTTCATGTGGTTACTTTGGCGCATAATAAACAGAAAATATGATTGCTGTTTTGTTCGATTATTTGTCCGAAGTTTCTCTTTGACACTTAGGAAAAAAGGGCCATCGATCGAGGCGTGGCTCTTTTGGACTGTTGCTTGAAATTATTTTTATGGGTCTTTTTCGGAATTGCTCTCAGAATGGTCCGACGTTTTTTTCGAACAGAACAGTTGCAAAACGGTTATTAGGTGCCAAAAGTTGTAATGACAGATTTAAAGTAACTTTCGAACATTGAATTTATGTGGAGGAAAAATATGTAACCCTTTGAACCCTATTAATCCTTTAAAATATTTTCAATTATTTAATTGTAATTGTCTTTGTTCTCTCCTATTTAAAGAATGCACTAAAGTAAAGCAGTATAGCATTTGAATTTAAAAAAAATTATATAAGAAACTAGTCGATTATGCGTATTTATTATTATTATTCCTGCTAAAAATTATCTTTGAGAGTTCGCTTGTCACATTTCATTCGTTAAGTTATGCGTCTTGATTCCATTTAATAATAAATGATGTATCGGTTGTTAAGAGTATCTCATAGATTTAGTAATTGATTTCTTGCGTTTTTGAATATAAAATAGATTGCAATGCATATGGCCATTTCCAATTATGATTACTGCCATGCTAAATAGTAATTTTTTGTTTGAAGAATACATTTTAATTAATCAGCTACTCCATTCTTTATTCTGCTTTTGACAACGACAATTTATCCTTTTCTTTTGAAGATTAGAAATATTAATGCGGAAGGAGAGTTGCATTCGACAATTTTTGGGCATTAATTTCCGCCTTCGTGTTGCAAATAAATTTAGTCTATATAACTCAAATAGGTATATATTTTTTTAAAAAAAAATCAATATGTAAATGGCCAATGCTCTTGGAAAGAAATTTTATTAAATGTATTTTATACGATTTGCTTGAATTGAAATTCATTTTTTAAACTTAAGAGCTACAAAAATTTCTGCTAATATAGAGATTTCTGTGGCATTTAAAATAAATTTATTAGAAAATTTATATAAATTTTTAAAAATTCTCTTTAAAGAAAATTGTTATTGCATTTTATCTCAATTCAGTTTTCATATGGACAGTTTCCTATTTTATTTGCTTCTCAGAAAAGCAATTTGCGCGGGTTTTGAAATGTTAAAAATATTTAAAAAAATCGTGATACTTTATGTACGGAGTTTTGATTTCTTTTGCTGTTTGAGCGATACCAGTGCGAAACAGGAATCTCCTTCCTCTTCTAGTTTTTAAAAATATGTCGCCAACCTGCGTTATTTACTTGTCTCGACATTTTTTATTTATTAAATTTCTTTATCATTGTTTCTGTTTTTAATCGAGTGATGCATAATTAAATCAGCTAAAAATATAATTCGTGGTGCGGAAAGAAAGAACAGCAAACTCAAATTTTTGTTTTATTTCTGAAAAATTATCTGGATCTAATATTTGTATCGTTTAGCAATTTAGTTTCATTACAATTGGGATCGATTCATGGTAGCGTAATGCATGTCAAATGTGTTGCGGCAGTTTAATTTTGGAATTAATTGCGCTTCTAGCAAAAGGAAAAAGGACATGATGGCACAAAAAATGTAAGACAATGTGCAATTGGATATGAAATAACATGCATAGTAGCGTTTGTCACGTGACTACAATGTCTTGTGTATTCAAGAGAAAAAATTTGTCCTGTATATGAAAAAAATCATGAATTTGTCTGAAAAATCGTGCATGCTCAAAGGGCGATAGACATCTTTCAATAGAAATATATTTACTAACTCATAGAAGTAGAGCTGATTGATTATTATTATTATTATACCTTTTACACAATATATTTATATTAACATTTATATAAAATGAATAGAATTAGTAAATTTAAATAATTGAAACGGAATATTTTTATTTGTCGCCCTGTTTATGCTACTCTTATTGTTGTTGTGGTTTAAATTAATGTTTTTTGTATAAACTACCTATCGGAAAATTCCAATACATTGTTAAAATAATCATATGTGAGATCCTTATTTTAGTGATTGACAATTCCATGCAATTCAGTTAACATGAGAAAATGGCATAGCATTAACTACTTCAAAATTGAATTTCATGAAATATGTTACGCTTTATTCATGTGGTCTGTCAGTTATTTTTGAAAAAAAATCGATTTTCTTTAATGTTTAGTTTTCTAATACCTTTATTTTGGAAATCAGGAATCCTTATTATTCTAATTTCTTAGGATTCTGTTTTTTAAGTGTTCATTTCGTCGCCTTTTTTATTAATATGAGGTAGTTAGTGCTGGAATATATTTGCTAGCACTGTATACAAATGCTGATACCTTCAACCTACAAATTATTATAGTTTCTGGTTTTCAGTTTTTTGAAGGAGATAGGATTGGATTTTTAAATATTTAAATGATGTTTTTTTCTTGCTCTTTCTGATTTCTGGCTGCGCTAAAAGCAAACTGGAATAAGAAATTTCTTAGAAGGATGAAAATTTACTCTTTTAAGTTGTCCGACTATGGTCGGAGCTCGGACCATCCCTCACTACTTTGGAAAAAAAAAACCTGTTGATATAAACTATTATTACGGACATACGAAAGTTAAGCTTTAAAACAATGCAAGAGCAATTTTCAATAACATTTTTTTAAGGATTCGAACTTTTGTTTTTAAAATGCTGTAAAAATTATATATATCTGAATTTAAAATAGAAATTTTAAAAAATGCCCAATCATTTTGGAACTAAGAAGCTAATAATTCCTCTTATTTGGTAGTTTCAACACTTCCAATTCAGGTCCTTAAACGTAGAGAAGAAAGAAAAAAATTATATAGCAAATATCAAAACGGCGTTTGAATTTTGATTTCCTGTGATTCCTTACGAATTATTTGTAAGTACTGGTGTTCTCTGAATTTGAAATGATCTTATAATTTAAGGGAAACTGAGACGAATTTTTTACAACATCCGGTTTATCTGCGGATGTAAGTATTATTAAATATCTACATCCGGTATATTGACATAGTGGTTGTTAATTAAAAACACTTTAGCTTCATTTCTATGAACAGTATACTGTCTTACCGCCTCAAGTAAAACCCTAGACACCAGACATGCCTGTGGCGGTCGTTATGGAAACGGGATGTTCCACTGCATTTTGGGGGTGAAACAAAGGGCTTTATTTCATTTGAAGTAGATAGAACTGGCGGAAGTCTCATTTCTCTTTGTACTTCGCTCGAAAACGAATTCCTCGCTTAACGGAAGTGCGCTTAGGTTGCCAAATGTTGCGATTGATTTTATATATGTATCCCTCCTTTCTTCGACTCATCTATTTGAGGCAACCCTGCCTCAGGGTTTTTCTCCTGGTGAGAGGATATTAGTCATAACTAAGGCAATTTCAGATTTCTTATACTTTATTAAGTAGATATAATAGGGTATGCAAGACAATTATTGACACCCTTAAGGCAATATTTATACAATTAATCATAGCAAAAGTAATTCAGTCAAGTTGTGATTCATTTTAACTTTTTCTGAATTACTCTACGCTGAATAAAGAGTACTACTAAAAAAAATTGTTTCTGGATCAGTGTTGCCAGATCAAAATAGCAAAGTAAGGCCAAACCTTCTTAAAAATAAGGCCAAATTTGACAAATTGATTGAAAACGTCATTTGCTATTAGAAAAACAGCTATCCTTCATGAAAACGAATCCCACTTGAGTGTGTTCAATGTTCTATTATTAAACTAAAATTTAAGTGAAAGAAATTTAAAGCATCCTTGTTCTATTCAGGAGCTATTTCGATTGACGGCTCATTATATATCATTTAAAATGTGTAATATCAAAAATTTATTTAAAAACAATAGAATTAGTAATTAAAAATTGTTCTAAAAGTCATTAACGAAAATAAAGCCAAAAAGGAATTTAAGGCCAAGGGCTTTGAAAAAAGGCCAAATTTCCATAATTTGGCCTTAAAAAGGCCAATACGGCAACCCTGTTCTGGATAGTATTTTGTAATATATTGAGAATAAATAGTGTAAAATCAGTTATTGACACCCTATAGATGAGTATCTGACACTTATTGACAGTTCTTCATTCTTATTTAGTTTACTTTTAACTGTCCACCTAAAGTTAGGCCAGGCAAAAATGAACATTGAGATGAAAGCTTATTTTTCTTAAATTAAATCGTCTTGTTTACCCTATTACTAAGACGACCAATCGTCCTCCTTTAGTGAAGACAGTCCTTCTTTTGTTAGTTGTGTCCTCCCTCTGAAAGTGTCCTTTTTCAATATTTGAATACTAATCTGTAAATCTCCGTATTCAATCGATGCCGATACGATCCGCTGTACTCATTTAAATAATAATAGGGCATGTAAGCATAATTACAATATAAAATTTTACAAATGTTTTTATTTTGCATTTATGATATTATAGTGTATTCTGTATTATTGTTGCAATGAATAAAATTTTTCCTTTGATTAACGATAATTTTTTCTTTAGTTTATTTGTGTCCTCCTTTTCAGTGGAAAAAAAGTTGGTCACCTTACTGTTACTAATTTTTTAAAGAACCAGAATCAACCAGTTTCTATAATTGGTTTCTTAAACAGCTGTTGCTTATACTTTTTATGCGATTCTTAATAGTCTTTTTCGTTTCTTTTTCAGAGTCTTCACAGGCGGGTCGTGTTCGTCCGGATGTGCGGAAGAAGGGCATGTTTTCGAAGTGAGGTAGTAGGTTGTATAGTTTAGAACTACACCTTACGGGCGAACTATACAGCTTGCTAACTTTCCTCGATTCATGCCATAAGCGTCGGTAGTGCTCGTCCACGGAGTTTCACCTGCCTCTGGAAAGTCAGGACATTCGAATTTTTAAGAAGTGTAAATGCTCATTTTTTTAAGAATTCGTTTTTGATGTACAGGGGTGATTGCATTCAGGATTTATCCGGATTTTTCATCTTCTCAAATCCGGAATTTCAGGATATTTTTCTTCATTATCTATCTCATATTTTGAATTAGACAGATAGTGAAGAAAATTACCATTCAGATAGGTGCAATTATTTTGAATTATATCAAAATCAATAGAGTACTTAAACTTCTTGTCAAAATTAATTAGTGAAAATCCAGTCGTTACGTTGAATGTTTGTACATCACAATAACAATCCACAATTAGTCGGAATTTTTACAGCACGTTAGTTTTCAGGATTTTTGAAATGGAGTCGCAGTCATCCCTGGATGTATTATCTGTGGTATTGACTATGTTTATTTCTCAAATAAGGATTGAAATGTTTATAATTGCTTGAGCGAATTGTAAGGAAAAAAAACGCTGCTTAAAACAGAGTTCATAAGGTTTTGCTCCAAGTATTTATTTCAGGTTCTAAAACTTCAAACTTCGATTAATCTAGACAGGACCGGATTATCAAGTAGACCTAGGGGCCCCGCAACTTTGGAGGGCCCCGACTTTTTTTTGTATTTTCAGGGTAATCTTATTGCGTTGATTTTATTTATTAACAAGGGCCCTTTAGGGGAAAGTCGGGTAAGATGGCGACCTTAAGCTTTGGGGATTTTTCCTGACCTCAATATTCGTTGCTGGAGGATTATTTTTTCGCCAAAATTTTTTTCAACTCTTTATTTTAAAGTGATATTTTTTTTAAAATTATTATCAAATTTAACCCCCCCCCCCCAAATTTCATTTTAGGAAAAAAGTCAGTTTCGTCATCTTACCCATGATCGAAAATTCGGACCCTGGTATTTTATATTAATATCAATTAATACATTAATTTGAGATTCAAACCTTAAGAAATGAAATCAATTACAAAAATCGCATCGTCATGGGCTTGGATTTTGTCTTAGCCAGTACAGGTGGAATGGGGCCAGAGCTTGCACATAAAACACTGGAATCCCAATTTCGTGTTTCCTTACTCACTGCAAATGTTGCATTCTTCATTAACGAGGACTTTTGTGTTCAGATTGTCATTCGCGTCAACGTAAGGAAATTCAAATGAATGAATTGAGTCTTCAGACTCGGAACATTAGAAGTCGAGGTGTTACTTAGCTACTTTCTTCTTTTTCGTAGAATTGTTAGAAGGTTTGTTATGTTTAGTCTTATTAACTTCAGCCTTGTTCAGCTGTCAAAGTTATCGTTTGTCTGCTTTTTCCTCTAGCTCCTTTTTAAGATGCCCATTTCCCCCTGGAGTGCCAGTGAGTTGCAGGAAGGGCAGGTGGCTTTCAGGTAGCACGACGAGCTCCTGAATCGGTGTGGAGGGGTTCGTCATCTTACCCGATTTCGCCTTTTTATTTCAAAAAAATATTCCAGGATATCAGCTCACCAGAAAAATTAAAATAATACATCATTGAACGCTATCCCTTGCCAAGCAACAACCAAAAATTGCATAGAAACAACTAAAAAACACATTATTGCGTACTGTAAATCACAGTAATAACGGGGTGAAATATTTTGGTGTGACACGGGTAGCTGGTCGCTAAAGGTCTCTAATGATGCAGTATCGGGGCTGCCATCTAGTGTAATTTTCGAGAAAAATCAAATTCGTCATCTTAGATTCTTCGTCGTCTTACCCGACTTTCCCCTACTGGATCTCATTCAAATTGAAACCGACTATCATTAAAATTTCGGAACATTATCCTTGGGAATTTTTTTCCCCGGCAGTTGGCTGATTCACGAGTGTAGATTGTGTTAACAATTAAAGGTTTATAATTCTTTGAGATAACCGGAAATCAAATGTTTTTATACTTCAGGTTGTCATAATATAAAAAACCTGCTGGTATAGAGATTAAATTAAAATTAATAAAAAAATATCTGATTTTGGAAGTTGGGGAGGAGAAAGGGGGACAGATATATATATAATAGCACGATGATTCATTAAAAGATAGAAAACGCTTAACTGAGGTCTGAAAATCTTGATATTTCTTAAACCAGTGGTGCACAAACTACTTTCATTTCCGACCCCCTTCACTTTGTGTAAAATATTTTTGCTCTGGGGGTCGCGACCACGTTTTTTGAAGAAAAATCTTATATTTTTTCTTGTCAAATAAATTTCTTCTTTGAGTTTAGCTACCCACAAAAATTTTTTCAGAAAGATAAAGTGTCATCGAAAGGTGTTGGCTAGTCATCTTTGCTTTATAGGTTTCTCTTAGGTTCGCTTTTCCTGTTTATGCGTGGGAAATTAGGATTTCTGTTCAGGCTTCACTAGTTTTGTTTAGGCTTAGGAAAGTCATTTTCAATTTGTTAACTGGGATAGTTCTGTTTAGTTCAGAGATATTTCAAAAATGAATATGAAGCGATCAAAAATGAAACATTTCAACTTTTACTAAACAAGGACATCAGGGTTATTAAAAAAATCTTAAACATACATTAATTATACATCTTGACGTTTGCTTTTCTAATGTTCTTGTTTCACAAAAAAAAAATCAAATGCTTCTTTTTTATATCCCTTCATATTTATTTTGAAATGTCCCCTAATTTTTGTGAGTACTGTACTTTGGTGCAACTCTGGTGTGCGTCAAATTTGTCAGAATTAATTCTGTTTTCAGAAGAATCGTATAAATTGAAGCAAAATTTAGAAACATCAAAAATTTTATTTTATTTTGTTACTAAGTTTTATTCTGATACCTTTTCTGAGGCTGTCTTTGGGATTTATTCAGTAGAATCTTATACATTGCGTTCACTAATTTAATGTTTAATGTAATTTTAATTAAGTTATTTTTATGTGTATATATATGGTACCGTTAAAGCTTATAATTCAGTTATTTCATAGTATAGCTAAGTATTCAACTAGGTAATTCATGAAATACCTAGTTATTCTATGAAATAATGGATTCTACGCCTTTACGGTAACATATATAAACAGTTTATAAATTATTCATGAACTTAAATTCGCTTTATTTTTTTTTTGTATTAGTATGCGTTTCCCGACCCACCCCCTTCCTTTCTGGTATGTATCAACAATTTTAAACGGAATATTTTTAGAATCGTGGTTTCTGATTTGAATAGAAAACAGTATTAAAGATTTTTGAATATTTTTTTCCAGTTTTATATCTTGGACATTTTTTCCCCAGTTCCAGAATTCAATATCATTAACAAATGGATCCGCCCAGCTTGTTTTCGTGCATTGCGCAATCTTTTGAGAACTGCTTTTTATAATTTTATTTCAAAAATAAATTAATGACAGTCATGTGTTAAATTAGTCAAGTTACTGAGTTACATTATAGTCAAATTATGAAAAATATTATGCAGTGTAATGAAATAAAGCTGTTTCAAACAATATAATATTTCTATTTTATTATGTTGGTTTAATTTTTTGAGTGACGATATTTCTTAACGATACAAAGAAGTGTCACAAATTTTCTAATGACACATATTTGGAGTTAATTTCGCATTGTATGTAATTAAAATATTTAATTTTATTTAAATGTGTCTAATGGTTTGCGCAAAAAAACCTTTTTATTTATTTATTCAGATTGAGTAAAATCCATTTGATTTCAATTTTAATTATCAATCATTCGTAGTTTCAAGTGATGTTAGCTAGCCTTTCAAAGTGAATTCACATATTATATTTCCTCCTTAATTTTATTTATGTTTAAGGTTACTGTTTGCAGTTTTTTCTTCCCCTTCTTCGTCAGGGGCACCTGATTAAATTAAAATATAGATACCTTTTCCTATATAAGCATAAGATTTTTTTATTTCATTCTTTTTGCTTTTCTATCTCCTTAAAAAAAATTTAAAACTTATATTTATGTCTTTCCTGCTACCTTAAATCCTCTTGTATAAAGAAAATAGCATTTCTATCCAAAAACATGTTTTCGTAGAAATTCACTATTTATCGAAGACAGTGCCGAGCCATTTTAGACATGAAATCTCAAAATCAAATCAGAAAGCATTTAATGATGATTGTCGTTGTCGCCCAAAGTTTCATGCAATAAAATGTACTTAAGTCTCTTAATAGAAATCTTAAAAAGTTTTATAAGTCAAGTCACATAATAAAGTATAAATATTATTATATTTTAGAAAAAGAGCAGATAATAAAAGTCCCGAGTTTAATATAGCTGAAATAAAATAAAATAATATTATGCTTCCCTTTATGAGGACCGTCTAACAGGTTATTACACTGCTCGGTCAATTATAAACAAAAAAGTTATCTTTCCTTGATAATTCTTTTTGAAATTACCTTAATGGAGTTTCATTAGCGATAAGGTAATTATTTATGTTAAACTTGACTTTTTTTTAATTAGTGAGTTTACTGCAGGTTGGCAAATTACGTCCACTTATGTGAACTCATCTTATGCAAATTACTGCGAAAGAAAGTGGTGATGGTTTTTAAATATTTTTTTATCGAGTTCTCATGGTTTATTGAAACTTATCATTCCCGTTTACTCTTATTATATTCCCAGAGTTGTTCCATGACACAGTAAACGTTAAAATTTCAGAAATGTATCATCATAAAAATTGTAAAATACAAGCTTTGCGTGTTAAGTGTTAGTTTCAGCATTGCTCGAGGACTTTTCTAGTACTTTAGAAATATTGGAAATCGATATAAAGTTGAAAATATAAGCATCATAACGAAATGATTTTGCGGGGTTTTTTGTTTCTATAATTAATAGTTGTTTGCGTCAATGAATTGGAAGGTCATGAAAGATCTAGTATTGATTAATTGATTTCGATTATTACATTTAGTTTGAACTAGTTTTGGTTAAGTCATTACTTGCTATTCGTATTAGAAAAACATCGATTAAGCCTTATCGTCTAAGTTAGATATTTTTAATATTGCCTTCCTAGTAAAAATTCATGATTTGATTAATTTCATTGATTTTTTTGTGCTCGCATAATTCTTGAATATTAATATTTTAGCAAGTCATATTGCTTTTCATTCCAAAAATCAATTAAATAAGCGAAGTAACTTTTTGGTTTCTAAAGGTTAGTATTTCAACTAAAATTTATTAATTAACAGAAGTGTAAATTAAATATTTGCTTTGCGAAAGAAGTGGATTTCTATGTCATATTTTTACAGCATTAAAATGCTTTCTTAAATTTTTTGAAATCCTAAGCATTTTAACTTATACTGACTTTTAAACTCTCATGCTTCTCACTAGCCTCTGATTTCTTCGACATGCAACGCAACTGTTAGAACAATTTGTTGTATTACTAATAACTTAAACGTTCTAAGCATTATTGTATTGTAAAGCGAGAGGGAAAATAAAATGCATGCATTTCACTTTATTTACCTCATAACTAATTAGAACATATTAGTAATGTTACACAAAAAACATGATCCAGCCTCGTTTCCTCAATTCAAAAAACAGTTTAGGGTTTTTGATGAACAAAATATTCAATTCCATAAAAGCGATCTTAAATTTCACATCATCTAATCGCAACGTCGTCATATAAAGAAATCTGTTGTGGATCTATAAATAATCGTTATTAGTTATTTATTTTTCAAAATAAGTGTTTTTGTGATTGCGTTGATTATCTATCCCAGGCGTGTTAAACTATGAATGCTAATTTGCACTAGAGTCGAATATATGAATTTTCGTGTCGCTAAATCATCATTACACCGGATTCTGTTTCGTCTGCAATATTAGTAGGCATTAGTTAGTCACTCGCTCTAAAAGCCATTTTGATGTGAAACATTTCACTGGAATTTCCCAAATAGACAGATTTAAATTAAATTGATTTTATTTATCAGAAATTAGTTTTTCATTAGCTTATTTTATTTTCGTACTTATACATATGTCAGGGGTCCATTAAAAAGTTTTCGCGCATTGATAGGATCGTCGAATTATCTTAAAGCCAAGCAGGAGTAATGAGAGAAACAACTTTTAAAAGCCTCTAGGAAAGTTATACTCTGCTTAATCTTTTGAACAAACTATCTTGTTAAATATGTTTTGTAAATATAGGAAGCATACTTTCAAAGGTTATCTAAGAAGACAAAACTAACTTCCAGTCTTTGACATCTAACTTCAAATTTTTTTTTTTTGAAAAATCACTCGATAATTAAAATTCAGACCTTCACCTGGCCCAAGAAACTGAAGCTCTCACCGAAAACAGAGATTTGAGAAATAATTTTAATCCTTTTGGTTCTGGTGTATCAATTTCCACTTTCTTATTTAACTTTTTGAAATTAAATATATTTTTCCTTTTCATTAATTAGTTAGTTATTTTTCTCAGTTTTGTGGTCGCGAAAATATTTCTTTGCCCGGAAGAAGTCGCCAGATAAGAAAGGTCAAGAGTTGAGCTAGATTATTCTGAAGAACATATGAAAAATATTTTTGTTATTGATTATTTTTTCTTCCGTCATAATCGAAACTTCCAGCAGTTTTTATGCGTACAGTTTATTTATTTCTTTATTTAGTCGTGTTTATTTATTTTTATGAATTAGCACATAATATAAAGGTTAGGCTTGGGATGGGCACAAACTAAACCGACTCTTCATCTCAGAACTGGCGGGATTTTTTTTAAAATCTTCATCGCTGGTCTCTAAATTGAAAAAGCAAAAGGAATCGCGTGAAGCTCATGAGAACGAGAGGGAGGTAGCGTTTACTTTACTTGACGTGCTGTCCAGGACGAAATGTATGCATTAGTATGTCGCATCGGATTCTGGTTCCACATTATTTGGCATGCTAACTTTTTAATCATTGTTCTCAAAGGTCATATGATTTTGTCATGCATACCTTCTACAGGGATAAAACATGGGACTCTTAATTAAAAATCATGGTGGTGCAACACTCTGGAATTATCTTGTCCAATCTTTTTGAATCTCTTATTTGATACACGCACTCTGAGATATGCGTGACCGATAAAAAAAAAAGACGTTTATAAAGAATTGACATATCTTTTGGATCTTGTTTAACAATTGAGATCTAAGCTAGAGGTGTGTCCCGAAAGTGATGCGATCCAACTGTCAGCAAAATCCCGCCCAGACCGTCAGGTGGTAGTCTTTGGAAAGGGAACAGATGTAAAAGTTAACATAATCAGCAGTTTTTGTTTTTGCTGACACATCAAACGCAGTGATATATAGTTAAAAAATTAAAATGAACCTCTCAAGTAGGCTTTAATTAAACGTGATTTATTGTTCTCCGTACGAGGCTTGCTGATAATTTTATGTATTAATTGTCCAACAGGTTTATGAAATGGCTGCTTCTATTTGTTATTTACAGAATCGCCTGTTTTTTTACGGATTTTCCACCGAATTATGAGGTGTTAATGTTAAAAATTATGAATTTGATGAACTTATAAGTTCATATTATATCGAACTAAAATATTATATCGGATGAAAATGGTGAAAAACTAGTCGTTTTAAAAGGGGGGGGGGGTAACAATTTTAAAATAAAGAAATTGCTTTTGCGAAATTTACTCGGCAATAAACATTTGGACTTTTAAGTGTGGTTGAATTTTATCGGACATGGTTAAACTGTTTAGGCTTTAACCCTTTCCAGCCCAAATTATTATTTTGTTGGTAAAAAAAAATTAAAATTAAAAAAATAACAATGTGGAAGTACTTCGTGTTTGAAATGAATCATTTCATCCAGATGAATTAAAGTTATTCATTTGTATTCAGGTCGTAATGCCATCTAGGAACGTGTAAGTGCAAATGATGGCATTGTTTATTATTAAAAGCAGTTACTCCGGAAAGGGTTAAAAAGTTTGCCTGATTAGACAATTTAAAATAACATATTTAAGTATATTAGTTTAATAATTTTAAACAATCTTGTATTCAATAAAGGAAAGATAGAAACCATATAGCATAT
This sequence comes from Araneus ventricosus, assembly GCA_013235015.1. NCBI lineage: Eukaryota > Metazoa > Arthropoda > Arachnida > Araneae > Araneidae > Araneus > Araneus ventricosus. Next base: position 1,119,249 of record BGPR01000078.1, read on the forward strand.
AAATAAGGTGACCAACTTTTTTCCAATGAAAAAGACACAAATAAATTGAAGATAAAAAAAAATATTGTAAATTAAAGAAAGATTTTATACATTGCAATAGTAATAATACTGAATACACTATAATATGATAAATGTTCAATGACAAATTTGTAACATAATTTATTGAACATTTTTCGAGGGAGGACAGAACTTACAGGAGAAGGACGGTTGGTCACCATAATATAAACAAATTAACCCTCTGACTGCGTATCCCGCGATTTTCGCGGGTTGGAAGCAAGTCCATTTTCTACTGCATCCTGTGATTTTCACAGGCTACTATGTTTACTTAGTACTTTTATAGCGTTGGATCAAATTATGCTAAAAAAAACTCGCTTGGAAGAGTGGTGTTGGAACACGTTTGCAAACGTTGCATCTAAATAGCGATTTTAAAAAAATTGCTCAGTCAGAGGCGACTTCACCTCTTTCTCTTCGACTACGTCACTAATCACAAACAGCCTTTCCTGAAATATCAGTCTCCTACTTGTTGGTCAGGATAAATGAAATTTAGGACAAAATAAAATACGTGTTAATTTTTTAAAGAAATTGTTATTGTACTTATGATGTTTTAACTTTATTTATTTGCTTTGCTTTTTTGTTTTTTAATGGAATTGTTTAGCTCTGATTGTATCGTAAATTTTCGTATAGTAACATATTCTTTTTTGGAACATTTTAAATAGAAAAACAATCAATTTTCTTTTCATTTGGCATTGAAAAATAGGATTTTTTAAAAATCCATCATGGATTTTATTCTGAAAATATTTGAACTTCTCATTGTCTATGCAGAAAGAATCCTTCATGAAACAAACTCCTTTGCATTCATTGGCGCTAATTCTAGACAAAATCAGCGACTTTCAGTTTTTAAAAAAATAATTCCAATCGCTATTAACTTGTGGTGACTGATTATTTTTCAATTCTTTTAAAAATAGCATAAAGGTGGATTCTTGTATATTTGTTTTACAGTTAACATTTTATAACCATCAATTTTGGTACTCCGTTTTATTGCTTTCTTGGTTAGGACCCCATTGAAGGAACTCATTATTACCCTGCACCAATCCATAGATTACAGTTTGGAATCTGATTATTTTTTTTATGGTGATTATAGAAGGTTGATATGGTTTTGGAGGCATCGGGACCTTCTCTGCAAGGAACTCGTTTCACAGTTTGCGTACTTGTTATTCAGTTTCAGTTATTGATCTGTTAGTTTAGTACCACCAATATGATTATTTTTTCTATGTTTTTTATGCTTCATGTGCAGGGTTTCCATGTTTCGAACCTATTGCATTTGGCGATTGGTCCAAATCATTTTTCAGAGCCTTCACCTTTTTCTTATCTGGACACTGGTCGGTGCATCTGTTTTGCTCGGCTAGTCATCTCTCCTAGAATACTATTCCTTTGTGAATGTTATTATTTATCCAGTAAACGTTCAGTTTTGTTGTAAGTGTATAAAAAGAATGCATATGGAACTATGAAACAGATCTTTTATTTTGAGAAATTTACTTTTCATAGATTAAGGATACTAATCTTTCAAATCCCGTTTTTGAAGTGTGAGTCTTGATTTTCTTTTCAGTGTCAATTCAAATCTCAGTGTATTTCGAACATACACATTCGACAATTTAAGGATTCTGTTTCAATGAGTTACATAGGATATGTTTATTTTTTTCCCTACCATTTGCTGAAATATGAATTCTTTTGTGAAATGCTTTATGGAAAGAGAGTTATTGATCTCAAAATGTGGTATCAGTATTCATTTAATCGTGTAGATGGAATGAATACTGATACCACATTTGAGAGAATAACTCTCTTTTCTTAAAGTATTTCTCAAAATCTCTTGGAAAACGTACTTCATAGAGCTTCTGTCAAAATATGGGAATTATGTTGAAAAACTTGCTTTCCTTCTCATTGTAAAAGGACGTGGGGAAAATTGATGTAGGTGTAAATCAGCAACTTGATAAAAACTTAAAGCTCTCCAGTGTAAGAAACTCCTTAGTCTGCAGATATAAATTCTTACTGATGTTTCAAAAAGTGTCGAAGTACTCATATGTGTACAAATGATTGTTCGTGGTCGACTCAGATATATGAGTCTCAAATGGGAACTTAAACGATTTTTTTTTAACACGTTTCTTTAATATAGGAAATCTAACAGAAAATAATCTTGTACTTAAGACACGTTGGTTGGTTAAAATTTCATTCTACAGTTTACAGTTGGTAGAACTTCTAAAATTGACAAATTTGTAAAACCTTTGAAAGCAGTCTTTCCGATTTTTGACAGAAATACTACACATTCCAGTTTTCCATTTACTCAGAAATACTAAAAAACATTAAAATATTTGTAAATAAAAGAAAAAATGTAGGGAAAATTTTCAGTTTCTCAAGAACCAAAATGTGATTTCGTATCACTGATTTGTAATTTTCATTGTATGATTATTAAATGTTTTGCATTCCTAAGCAGATGATTTTCACGTTGTTAGGTATTTTATATTTATATTGTGAAATTCGCATCTTATTTTACTGTTAAAATCTTTATCAAATGCAAAATACTAAAAGCTTCAAACTATGAATTTGAAATAAGTGACGTAAGCTTGACACTTCAGGACAACAATAATTTCCGACTGCCAATATCTCAAGAATTAAAATTTTTGAACTGGACCGTCGAGATATGCAATTTATATTGATTTTCTTCCTTTCTGATTGAACTGGGCTGTTAATATGTTCACAAACATTTTCATACTCTTCAATATTTGTCGTAAATCTTCTGATTTTTGGTTATTCATTTATTTTTTCAAAATCTGAAATTCATTCAGATTTAGTTCGCAGGTTCTTCACCACGACTCTGTTCTGAACTCTTGCCTTCAGTATCTTCCTGCACCCTTTAATCCCAAACAAATCGTTCGAGATATGACACAGAAGGTAAAGCCAAGTTCCCAGCGTCCGTGTCATTAAACATGCAACATCTCCGATGTCAAAAGATTCTTCTCATTAATGCGCAACTCAATGAATCCCAGCGTCCTCTTAAATGTTTGATGAAAATCGGAAAGACCCGGAATGGAAGAGGGGGGGGGGGGGGGCGGGCTTTTCCGAAAGCGCGGGGGGGGTGTTACATCGCAGGAAAGATTTCCGGGTATCGACCCAGCCACCGTCAAGACTCTTTTCTCCTCCTTAACCCATCCGCGCCAGGTGCTCCGTTCCTTCCTTCTTTAATGTTCTGTTAAAGGGGGGGGGGAAAATTTCACTCCTTTTTGCCTTTGTTCAGAAAGTCGAGTATCCCTACGGCGTTCTCTCACGACCTTAATCTCAGGGATGGCTCATCATCTCTTCTAGCCGGAAGGATTCGAACTCTTTTCGAACGTTTTTTGCTCCCGTTGGAATTGCGGACTTTTTTTTGGTGATGGTTTTGTTTCTACCGATGTATCAACGAACGCATGAATGTGTTTGCCTTCACTTGGTTAATTGGGGAAAGGCTAGCAGACCATTTTTATAAATGGGCGAACGGAACTTATTTTTGAGTGTTTTTGCAGGCGGTTTAAATAGGGTGAGAAATTCGTATGGATGTATTGGCTAATTGTTGGTTGGAAAAGTGCTAGTCTGTTTTTTGGAGGGTGTTTGAAGAAATTCGTGAGAGCGTGATATGCTGTGTACAATTGTGGGAAGAAAATTTGTTGCTCTATCGAAGACAGAAATTTTAAATTATTTTGCAATATGATTAACTTTTTTACTTTCTCAATTTTTCTATTAATATATAACGCATTTTTTGAAGTTCACAAATTCTGTATTCTTCTCTTAACTGGATAACAATCCAAAGGGTTTGTATTTTGCTATTGAACTTATACAAAAAAAAAAGTAAAGAAGGATATAAAGTATATTAAATGAGAGTAATGAATTTTTGTGGTAATATAAGAATAGTTTTATAAATTAAAACAAAATTAATCACTGAAATTCTGGCACAAAGAAAATATTCGCCGGAAAGAAAACGTATTCAACATTTGATGTAGGGGATTGCAGCTTATTGGGCCTGGAAGGCCAGCCATCTTCACATTTTGCGTTGTAGAATTCGGCGTATGATATGGATTAGTCCTTCTAAGTTACAATATGTATCGCTGAGCAGCAAAATTTAAAATATTTTTTTTATATTATTATTAAGAGAAAAGGAGAATATGAAAAAAGGATTCCTGAATAAGAGATTGTAATTAATAAGATAACAATTTATAATATATTGGCGATGTAAAAACACTTAGAGGGTGACCTGAGACCTCCGGGATTATTCAATAGCTTGTTCCTCGGATTGGTTTCTTATTAAATCGATAAAATTATTTCTTGTCGGTTTGGTCAGAAAATTATTCTATTAACCTCATGTTCGCTTGTAACGAGTGTTTCTGAATGCTATAAACTGTCTCTTTTTTGCATAAAATTCGTTACCATACACTTTTTGATTAGTGATTATCATTTTTGAACTAAAATCGTTGATTTCATTAAGATCAACTCTTGAACATTCTGGCCAGTATTAAACGGAATGTTTGACATTACTGCCTCTGTAAATTGCTTGCACTGTACTTGAAAGTAGATTTGTCTGAACTTCAATTGAATCGTCGATTGCAGAAAACACATGAGTCAATAATATCAAAACTCTGGGATCTTTAAAAGAAACTGATTAGTTTAAATCCATAATTTAAAAAATTTATTAGGTAGATTTTATATACCCATAATAGGACTTTACTTCTCTCTTGTCATTTCTTCTTTGATTATGTAAATACTTCTTTAGAACGTGAAAACAGCATGAAAGCAATTTTTAAACATGTGGTTTTTGTAATCAACGATTCAATTTTTTCATTACTTCATTGCAGTATAAAATATTAATACCATTCAAAGTTAGTTATTGGCTAGATAAAGCTGAAATGATAAAAATATAAATCAGATACTCTCTAAAAATAAAATTCTAATGTCAACTGATAATATTGCTTTTGTATGCATCTTTTGTCTAATATGTTCTAAACTTATCCGTGCGACTTTGCATAGTTAGCATTGGCGTTCATTAAGCAAAAATAAGTTTTTATTTTCAAACTTAGGATGGCATTTGGTGTCGTTAAATGCTTTGTTCTCGAGAAATGTTAACTAATTACACCCCTTTAATGTGCTAATTAGTTACCAAAGTGCAAAGCGCGTGTTTTAATGGGTCTTCCCTGTGCTCTTTCCCAGGCTGGCAAGCCGTTAATATTTTGCCTTCCTATGGACCCCCCCCCGTCGTGAAATCTAAGCTGATATTCGAGTGAAAAGAGGGAAGCCATACAGAGATTCCAACCGAAATCCCATCAATGCCCGCCACCAATTAAAATCGCGTGAGCCAACGCTGCTCTTAATCGCATTCACTAAATGGACAATCAACTGCGAACACCGCATTTTCGCTTTTGTCCAGCACGCCCGGCCCTAATAAAGCCATTGTTCTTTTCGTTTTTGTTCCTGCCATTCATCGGCACAACTCTGATTCCGACTGCCAAATCGGCATCGGAGATGAACTGTGCATTTCGCTGCCTTTTTGCACTGTCGGCTCCGGTTTGTTTTCGAGGCGCGCATTGTTGGAGGGGGACTGATTAGAGAAGTGCCGGCCGATTGAGCAGGGTCGTCTTCTGCCTTTTTTCCAGACGCGCTTTTTCTTTGGTGGTTCAAGAGGTTGTCTGCTCCAGACGTGTCTGCCTGTAATGATGCTTCCATTCGTGTCAATCGAGTAAGTAAACTGACAGCAAAGGAAATATACTCGGAATAGAGTGGTGTTTATATTTAGATGATATATGACACATGGTGCCTTATATCTATGTATTTTACAATTTTGAAACAAGAATTATTTCTAAAAAGTTGAATTTTTTTAAAGTTTTTTTTTCTTAAGTTTTAATGAAATCTCGTTTCGGTCACCTTCCAAATTTACTATATTTTGCATTATTTCATGCAGTCATGGCTGACCTATGAAGATGCGACACATATTTAAAACCTTTGTGGAATTTCTGAGTTTAAATGTTATTAGCCATTAAATTATTCATACCCAGCTTTCAAAGGTAACAGATATGAATTCAGGCGGATCTCTATATTTGTTATCCTTGCTTTCTTCGGTTGAATATGAGTTATTATATTTTCCATATTATTTATTTTTGATGATTAGTAGTTAAAATTTCTTTTTAGACGTTATTGTTTTTCAAGATAAATTTTAGATCTGTCATGGTACGGTTTTTTAATGGACTTTAAAAAGCAAAAATAACTGAATTCATTTGTCATTGTAATTAAATTCTGATGTGACGTTATCAAAAATAAATATCTCTCATGTCCCAATCCTAAATATATATATATATATATATTTGAAGATTTTCTTCCATATCATTCATTCTTTTATAAGAAGATGGGTGTGTTGAATTATAACCAATTGTCTCTTTGACACTTGTTGTTAAAAGTTTTTAATGCATGGACTCGTTTTGTTTACTAGATAAGCGTACAGTCAAGTACGGTTGAAATTATTAAATAGCTAGGATTTAGGCCTTTAATACTGAAAACTAGTACAGTAGAACCCCAGGAATCCGAAATTTCGGATAATCCGAACATCATTTTTTAATTTTCTGAAAAATGAAGGACAAATAACAGTTATGAATCAGAAACAAAGCTAATGTTTATTCCTAACTTAAAAGAAGTATTCGAATTGGCACGGCACCTTAATTAGTAGAAACGAACTCGGATATCTTCTTTGTACCCTCAACTTGTTTGCCACAGTACATTTCTAATCGCCGCGTGCTCTTTCCGTACGCCTTGAAAGAGCATCCAGAGTCAATACTCTACTGAATTTGGTATATCAAGGGTATTTTAATGGATAATCCGTATTTCCCGGAATCCAAACAAAGGTCAGTCCTGATTAATTCGGATTCCCGGGGTTCTACTGTATTTGTAAATATATTTCACTGGATTATTGATTATATGTTTTTCTTAGTGACGTATGAATCGACAATAACTGCAGTAATAATGTATCGTGTACATATATTCAACACTAAAATCCCGGTAAAAGTTTTGTTCTGTCTCACTGTCAGCATATTCCCTGAAGAAGACTCGAAAACAATTTCATACAAAATATTGTGCACAAGTTCTTAATAATAAAGGATCGACGACTTCTTGCAACCAATGACTTTTTTTGTCAACCAAATTTCAACATCTAAACAGATCAGGTAGGTGGCAGTTTTTCCGGCCCGATCAGATCCCGCGTAATGAAGCTTAAATGGGATGTAGACGGTGCAGGATCTAGGGCAAGGGCAACCCCCTCCACTAGAGGGGAGGGAGAATTTGGTATTCACACGGGCCTGTGAATGGAGACAAATTGCATTATTACAAAGCTTGGGCCCAAACGCTTCGTGTTCAGGAAATCCAACTGAATTTGTTTGATAAATTGCAACTAGTAATCTAAAACAGGATTTTAAAAAAAATGGCACTTAGCGACAGCATTTTTACGAATGGGGATGAACTTTCCTTACCTTCAAAGACTCACCAGAAAGTAAATATCAATATTTATGGTAGAACTTACAGGAAACTTTCAAACTTTTAGGCCAAGAATCGTTACCGAATTAATAATTTGTAAAATTATGACAGTACAAGCAGATTTCTAGCAAAACAGATGGCTTCCCTTTCTAATTGCCATACCAAACCGTATCTATTTATACACATTAAAGCATTCTGTAAGACTATAAGACAGCTAATTCGTTCCGTACTGTTACCAAAACTATGGTAATCAAAATTAACAAGCTCGCCACAATTAAATCCGTATGTCGGAAAAAATTCATGTTATATAAGGGATAGCTAAGATTGTTAAGTTGTACCATATGAAAACTGTGTTATCAAGACTTTCATGTTGAGAGAACTGCTTCGGTGTTTGTTCTTTATGAGAATGCCGTACTGTAGAAAGTTGATTGTATTAGCTTTAGCTGCTTTTTTTAAAAAAAATTATTAAAGGCGTTGAGAAATGCATGGCAGACTATCAAGCGGTACATAGTTATGGGGTTGGAATGAATCGCTATAACAAGGTTTTTCGGGCTCTTAATTGATGAAAGGTCGATCTTTTCAGGTCTTAAGCTTGCTCTAATGCTCCTGTTCTCTCTGTGTAGGGCCATTTTAGCCTGTTGGTAAGACTTTGCTTCAATTTAGAGGTTCGAAACCGATTCCAAAAGAAAGATCCACCATGCATGTGGGTCTGGTGCACGCTAAAAATGACGTCGATAATCTAACACGTCTACTAAAAAATTGTCGCCGCCAAATTGTCTAGTTTACGGCGGTCGTTATAGCAACTGGTTATGTTAGGGAAGATCCATTTCGAACAGGAGGAATCCAACGGAAGTCAGAGTTTTTTCATTCTTTGCGCCAGTTTGCGACGTAACTCATTTGAATGAACTTCTACCTACTAGGAAATGGATTCTTCCTACTGTAACCTGTTCCTATAGCGACCGCCGTAAACTAGACAATTTGGCGGCGACAGTTCTCGTGGCGGACAGACAGTAATCCCGCCGGTGGGATGTTTAAGATTAGAGAGGGGGTTGCCCAGTCTGGTGTCCTCCTCTTCAAGTGACCATGGTTCAAAATTACCAAGTCTATCCTAAGATAGCCCTAATCTTGCTTCAAAAGGGACGTTATTGTGACTAATCAAAACTTGTGTGCATTAATATTTTATTGCTTACGAAGTGATGAAGTTAAAATGTGGCTTAAACCTCTGTTGTAGTGCTGGAAGAAATGTTGCATTAGCATTCATTATTCCAGGAAAGAGTGACTGTACCTTCCTAGGAAATATCAATCGTATTTCAGACTTTCTTTTAGCCCTCTCCATCCCACTGTCATCGAGAATTTAGATTCCATAGACGCAGATGCTTTTTGATTTACCTCAGAAATTTTATCTCGACGAAATACTTATCGAACATTCTCCAAAGTGTGTACTTCTTTATAGAACCTTTTCCAGATCCATTTTTGATCTCAACAGAAAAGTAGGGCAAGACGGCTATCAACTCCATTGTGTGGTCGAACAAAAAAAAATACACAGCGCAAAATGCAGAAGGGGGAAGGAAAGAAAAAATAGGGGGCATAATTCGGCTCTGTCTTATTCTTAGGCTGAAAGCGGGAGGGAGGGAGGTAAAGGATGGTGGTGCGAAGAATAACGGGTGTTCAACCTTTCCCAGTTCGTGTTCTGATGCTTTATAATGAAAGGGTTTCAGACAGAAGATTGAGAGGGATAAAAAAAAAAGTTTCCTTACGAACAGGAGAGAATGAGGTGTTCTTGAACTTTGGAGAGACGAATCGAAAGCTTTCTGATCTTGAGGCCTGCTTTTCCGACTGAAACTTGTTGTAGCTTTCGGAATATAAATGCGATGTTTATTCAAATTTCTCGGGAGAACCCTGATCGTAACGATGCCGGGTAATTCGTTGGAGACTTTCTAGCTTTATCCGATAAAAATAGTGTCACCGATTCGTTTGATCTGAAGATAATCTCTGATGCTGACTTTTAGGTCAATCCATTAGAATTTAGTACGTGTATGGGAACTGTTATGTTTAACTAAGTTCTTTGTCTGAAATATCAGACAAAGAACTCCCAAAAAATGGTTTCTTATTTCCTTGCTTGATTCTATGTCTAAATGTGAACTTGTCCAATGTGAAAGTGGCGAAAGACTTCTCCGGTAACAGAAATTAAAGTATTTATTTACTAGAAAATCACCCGTCATGGTTTGACGGATGCAAATTGCCTCTTCATTCGAGAGATTTCCCGTCAAATTTGACGTGTTTAAATAGATATGTATGCGAGAGAAATGTTTAACATTGATTGAAAACAGATAAAATAAACATATGTTTTATGACAGGAAATATTTTTTTATTTACATATTTCTTTATTCAAAATGCCTCTTGGTAAACAGCATTCCGTGTGAAATATTTTTAGTTGTTTAACAATTTTATTATAATTCAATAACCATGAAATTCTCAGCTTGATAAACGTAAGTCAAAAGTTACAATTTCAAAGGAATTCTTTTTCGAAACTCTAATCAAAATAAAGCACTTGGACGACAATTCCTCTTTTAAATTTAAAATTATTGAAATTTAGGTTCTCTAACAAAGAAATAATGCTGTGTAACGTCTCGCAATGCTAGGGTGCGAGTTTTATTGTTTGTGACGTCAGAGCGTTACCGAGAGACAGAGCTGGGATATTATATTAGTAATTATTAGTCAATCTTCTGTGTATCTTTTAGGTCAAACCATTAGAGTTTAGTACGTATAAGGGAACTGTTATTTTTAACTTAGTTATTCCATTGAAATATCAGACACCCCTCCCCCCCCTTCCCGAAAAAAAAGTGTTCCTTATTCTACATCTAAATGTGAACTTGTCTGCTGTGAAAGTGATGAAAGACTTTTTCGTCAGCAGAAATCAAAGTATCCTATTTACTGTCAGAAATGTACATCAATGGTTGAATTAGTCAAAAATTAAGTTAAGAGTAGTCAAGAAGGCAAAACAAAATGTGGTGGGGGAGAGTGCATAATAACACTGTGAAATTAGAATTTTATTTCAATCTTCATAAACGTATATAATTTTTAGCAGATTTTTTATTGGAGGAATTTTATATTTATTTTTAGTACATTGTTATTTCATACTTAAAACGTGCAGATAGTTAGTGATAAATATGCCGACATCTAAGGCTGATACACATTTGTTGTTGCATTTAGTTATGTGAAATCTGTTTATTTTAATTAGGAGTCCAATGTATACTTTGAAAGTACTTTCAATTTTAACTTATGAACTTTTGTTGTTCATTTTTTTCTATTATATATTTATAATTTTTTTTCTTGAAATACACGGGAGTTATTTCAAGAAATCGAGTTCAAAGTATTTCAATATTGAATTTGTCTTTACACTTGGTGTTGAAAGATAATTTTTAAAATGTTTCCCTGTTCTTAATCAAACATTTTTTAAAGCCAAATTATTGATAAATACAAAAAAGATAATGATAGTGGTTATGTGTAATGATTCTTTAAAAGTCAAATGCTAAGCCAACGCACTTCACACTTTGAAACGGTACAAATTATATTCTTTATCTTTTTATTATTAATGCTTGTTGTTGTAGCAAAAGCTATATAAAACACATTTTACCATTCTAATTCATTTTATTTTTGCTTTGTTTTGTATCTTTATCTTTTATTTGAGCTAGATTGTATATCTTCATTTTATTCTTTGGAGAGTTACATTGAAAATAATTAAATGTAATATTTCTCTATCTTTCAGTGATTTTCAATTTCGCTGTCTCTAAACTCATACTTCAGTATTTTTAAAAAATATTCCTAAACCAGTTAAATCATTATAAAGACACATAAAAAACATTTTCTTTTCATACTAAAACTAGGCTAATAACTTTTGTACCAGACTGTTTGTGGACATTTTTCATTTTTTTCCTAATATATTGCATGTAATTTTTTCTCGGATACCATAACAAATTCTGTAATTATAAGATTATTAATTACTTGTTTATATTAATGCTTACTTGTTTTGTGTTTTTATTGTTTCTTTATTTTCGAGATTATTTTTTAATATCCTATTTGATGTATCTTGAATTATCTTCAATAAACATTATATCACAGAATTTGTTTTGTGTTTATTTAAATATACTTGTATATCTCCAACTTTTCCTTTTGTGATATTATGTATGAATGGAACTTGGAGCGTAGGCATCAGACTTTAATAAAAGTGATTTGATGAATTATTAATAAAATTGGAGACTATTAAAAATTACGTGTGGTGTTTCAAAATCATCACACCATTAGGTGTGTTACAAGTTTTAAATTGTTAGTATTAGTATTCTAATGTAAGCTGCTATATTCACTTTTCTAAATTTTTTGCAGTAGTAAAGTTAACTATATAATAAGAATTTTTATGTAATTATATATCAGAATTGTTTTTAGTATCCTAGGCGTTATTCAGAATTTTTAGATATGAACTGAGTTATTGTTTACAAGAATTGAGTTGTGCTGAAAGCACTTTTGTTAAAATTATCAAATATATATAAAGCAATTTGATTAATTAGAAAAAAAGACAGACAACTAAGAAATTAAAAAAATATTTTAGAAAATGTTCTTCTTTGTATAATCGTCAAAACTGAAGTTGTACAAATTCTATACTCCTTTTTATACAATTTCCTACCAATATGGTAACAAAATTATTGGTTTATTTAGATTTTTTTTTTCCTTCAGGAGCTATGAATTGAACAGAAAAAAATTATTTCAATATTATTTGAAAATTTGTGTGGGTTATTAGTCTTGAACTGAAAATGGCATTAATTTGTAAAAGTGAAATTAACTTTCTAAATGAATATTTTTTTATTTGTTAAACACGATTTCGAACTATTTATGATGTTAAAAGAAAGGAAAATATTGAAATATATATTAAATTCCTGGTCAATTCTTTAAGCTTCCATTATTAATTTGCCATAGAATATTGAGAAAACATAAGAATCCATACTAGTATTATTGTTAACTATCAAGTTTATTCTTTATTTACGTTTACTGTCTAGTAACATAAATAAAGACTGTTCAGTTGCGAGACACCGTTAGAAAAATGAGCTTAAATTATTCTATTCTTGGGGAAATATACAGTATAAATGGAGATTCACGAAGTTTTTCTTTACTTGAATGGAGTAATCCATATATTTTGTGAATTGTTTATATATTGATAAATAGCTTAGCCTTGCACAAATAAACTTATTTCAGTAGATATCCTTTATTAATGGCTGTATAGAATCTATTGAGTAAAATGTTTAAATATTTGTCGTTTCAAAAATAGCTTTATATTCCTGTAATTACTTAAAAATGAAAATGCATGGAAGAAAATGCCATCAGAATTTTTATTATCATTTGATCTTCTCAATAATGATAAAGAATACACTTTTACATTAAAATATATCACTTCAGGATTTCCTTTGAAGTGAGGATTCATTTCATTGTTTATGTTTTGACGAAGACTTGTACAGACTTTTAAATAATCGAAAGGACTTCATGCTTATTTCTTTAGAGAAGTGCATTATAAACGGGTTCTTGCGTGTAACAGTCCTTGTTCATTGTCTTTAGTTTCCCGAGTTTGACAACTTGTTTTCAAAGGAAATTGTTCATCGTTTCACATCACAAGTGAAGGGAAGAAGTCCACCTGTGGGCTTGAATGTGTCCTGCTCGAAGACGTTGCTGTCGGAAGAGAGTGTCAATTGATCCCAAACTCCTGCTCCCCACTCCCTGAGACCCTAACTTGCGAAGGCTGAGGTCTCCCAGGTTAGATTCTCAGGCCTTGGGTAACAGGTCAGAATAATCTTCGTGGTCACTGCTCTCTCTGTCCAAGACTTCTGGAAAACCGTCTTTAAAGCCAGTTGCAGGTGAGTGTTGATTTTCAATTCATTTCATTTTTCTAATTATGAACTGTTTAGATTTTTGTAAAGCCACCTAGTCGCGTATATACGAGGGTAAGTCACAAAAGATAAGAAAAAAAAAGTAATTTACCATGATAATCACTTGGAAACAATTTTATTTTTCAACATAATCTTCACCAATGTTGATGCAACTATCCCATCCTTTTATCAGCGCCCGAATTCCAGCTGCATAAAATTCTTCGGGTTGCTGTTTCATCCACAGTAGGACTTCGTGTTGAACATCGTCGTCGTTAGATGAAAATCGCATGGGGCTAAGTCTGGGCTGTAAGATGGATGCTGTAGCACTGACCAACCAGACTTAGTCCCAAGCGATTTTCATCTATTTGGTCCACTAAAACAACATCTTGTAGGCAAACACTTTGCAGATGATGACGACGTTCAACACGAAGTCCTACTGTGGATGAGACAGCAACCCAAATAATTTTATATAGCTTGAATTGGGACTCTGACAAAAGGATGGGAAAAGTGCATCAGCACTGGTGGAGATTATTTTGAAAAATAAAATTGTTTCCAAGTGATTATCATGGTAAATTATTTTTTTCTTATGTTTTGTGACTTACTTAAGGATTTACCCTCGTACTTTGGATGTTTCAAAATTTGGAGTGATATACCCTCATTCGAGAAAGAGTATTTTCGACTGATAGATCAGTCTTCTTTGGGGCAGCTGGGATCCGAAACAAAGAAAAAAAATTGTCGAATTTCAGTTATCATCTGCATGTTGAACTTGATATAATCTTTGGAAATGTTAAGTCCAAAGAAAATTTCTTCAGTGTTTCTTGGGCAGTTATAAAACTTTTCTGTGTAGTCCTAGTAATATTGTGCTTCGATCTACTGGGTTTCTTCGTAATAAAGATAATGCTGGATATGAATTTCACCAGAATTTTAATCTCCAGATCCTTATTCCTCTCTGTTTATGTCCTCTTCAAAATTATCGAATTTTCTGAAAAATAAAAGATTTTTTTAGAAACGCAGGAACGAATGTAATGATTGAAAGCATATGTATGAAAAGTAAATTATGACATGTAACAGTTTTTCAGCGTAGTTGTTGAATTGCTATTTAATGTATTTATTGCACTTAACTTTTTCTGACTAAATAAAAAATGTTTCTTAAAAAGCCTATGTTTTTGATATATTCCTTGTCGGAGCAAAATATTTTAAATTAAACTGGAAAATTCTTAGTTTTTTTATAAACTTTCATTAAATTAAAATAATTCAACGATTTCGGATGCTAAGATACCTAAAACGATGACATAATATTCTATATCTAAGGGCCATTTGGTTAAAAAAAATTATATTTAAATGCCGAAAAAAATTTTATCGACAAAATATTTCATGGAAGAGAGGGAAAAAACATTCACCTCCACCATTAAGCTAAGTAAGAACTCCATCTAACCACTCATGACAGAAAAAAGGCAGACTATATTTAATTAATCACAATCAATCAGCAAAAAGCCTTTGAGTGATGAGGAAGAAAAAAATGCGAGGTATCACAGCTTAATTTGAAAGACCAATAGATGGCGTTAATATATTTATGTATAGAATAGTTTTTCTCCCCTATCTCTGTTACAGTAGGAGTGGCGTTTTTTTGTGTGACGCTTAATTAGTGCAGATGGCAGAGAGCCAGAGCCTTCCATCGCTATTTACGGTTCATAGACCATGAAGTATCGAATGGACTTGCGATGCAGCTACATCCAGAGACCTGGAGAGACGTCCTTGAATGAAATCAAGGCACATATTGGCGAAAGCGGAAGTTCCTGCGACGAAGAAAGGCTCTGGTCACGAGCACTAGATGCGTCTCCGGTGTACAGCCAGCCCTTAACCCTTTAGATCCAGCTCCTTCCTGACTTGGGCCACTCTCGCTCTGGCGGCTTCCCAAGCCCGAGGCACTCGCTCTTCAAGTTCCTGCAGAGTGCAAGGACTGACCACGAAACCGTCGCCTCAGACCTTATTGCTGTAAAACATATTTCTGGCACGGATTATGTTTTCATGGAAATTCGAAGACTTTCACATCGCCAGTCTGATGTACCAGAGATGGTACTCTATAGTAAATACCAGCTTTTGCAAAAATAATTTCCAGAATTTATTATTCAACTACATTGTGGATGACGTTTTTCTTGGTCTAAAGAAAAGTTTTCTTTTAAACCTGAGACACTAGCTGGAAGGAAGAGAGGGTAGTGGGCAAAATCCAAAAAATAAAATAAAATTTAA
Source organism: Araneus ventricosus (assembly GCA_013235015.1). NCBI lineage: Eukaryota > Metazoa > Arthropoda > Arachnida > Araneae > Araneidae > Araneus > Araneus ventricosus. The sequence continues at coordinate 1,134,947 of BGPR01000078.1, forward strand.
AAAATAATTAATTATTTTTAAGAATTTAAACAAGCGAGTGGTTATAATGAAACATAAATAAAATATTGTGTTATTTTTCCTTTAGGCTGTTTTTCCACATTGGTCATAGGGTGGGAAGAAGAATCCCCAAAAGCTAACTTTAAAAAATTAAATGTAGTTTATCTTTTTAATTAATATTTTTTTCTGACCCAGGTCATTTAATTAAAATTCGGAAAATCACAGGGCACTTTTCAGTCCGGGACGAGTCGAAATTCGAGGCTGTCTCGGTTAATGCGAGACGTCTGATCACTGTATTTGTTTCAACTTCGAACTAATTACAAAAAAAAATGAGTTCCGATTGAATAAATATAAGCCGCAATAAAGTTTCAATATGTATAAATGTAGAGTCACCTCCTATTCACGTTATTTTATCATATATCTACAACTTGTTATGTTTCTCACTTTTATTTATATTGTTTCCTTAGCTATTTGAGTTAAAGGGCATAGCGTGTATACATTTGGCCAGCTATATATTTTCAATTATGTCATTCTCAAATTACATAACAAAAAACGGCAACTGCATTAGATCTTCCGAAGTAAGTGTAATAATTTATCCTTAAAAAATTGACCTAAGATATTACCTTCATGAGACTAGGACATAAAAAAATCATACAAGTGACATTTACAAGTTGCTTTATTAGGTTTAAGAAAAAGGTGAATTTCCAAAATGAAATGGGTCTGTACCACACGTGCGGGTTTTCATTTTCTAATTTTATACGTTGCGTGCCGAGATAAATGAGAATATCTAGAACCATTAGTAAAGTTGTAGCTTTAATTTGTGTTGCTATTGTATTGTAATTTTTTTTCTCTCGCTCATATTGCCCCATGATAATTGTTTAACTTTTCTTTGATTTTTTTAATGTCATTATAAATCAGCCTTTGTAGCTTAACACGTTCAAGCCTTTGAGCTATTTTTTTTCTCCCTTCTTCTGCCAGTCTCTTAACCACGTTTTGCTTTGTATATCAAATTGTGAATTTCTGGTGGTACGCACCGGCTCAACGTATTGTTGCATGGTTTCTTTTGTTTTACATAGTGCCATAACCGTGGTAAGAAGTGGCGGCTCGTGAGCTCAGAAACGAGTAGGGCTGCAAAAAAAATGTTTATCAAGAGAATGCAATTTTAGAAGCTACTTTATCTCTAAGTATGCCAAATTTTTTAATTCCAAATCCAGATGTGAAATTTCCTGCTTTTCAAACAAAGTAAATAACCAGCATATTCAGCATAACCAGCATTAGGTTTTCTATTAGTTTTACTAACAAAAATTAAATTGGATGTTGATGTGACGATTCCTCTGACGAAAAAAAAATTATAATAATCGAGCTCCACATATACACTTCCCTCCTTGCTCAGCTCACTCGATAACACTCTTTCAAAAATGAATATCAAATAACTCATATACAGAAAATTTATTTTTAAGCTAAAACATGTTCAATACATTTTTTACTGAAATACTCTAAAAATTTGAAAGTTTGCTTGAATCTGTCGTCGCAGCACGAACTGAAAGCGAAACTCATAAACAGCCAATGAGGTTGCAACTTGTGTGAGAGTGAGGAAAAGGAAAAATATATTAAGAAGAGAATCTTTTTTTTCGTTCAAATGGATCCGTGCCAGCCAAAGCTGTGTTGACTTTCAGCCTATAGTCCGTCTAAGTTAAAGGAAGAAAGAGTTGCATTTTCACTCCGGATTTTCTGCTCAGTGAACTGATTGTAGGGGAGGGGGAGGAGATTATTTTGCAGCTCAGACCTGCGTCTCTCTTCGTTTGGATTCATTTTAAGCCTTTTTTTAAAATTTTTTATTACTTTTTTTGTGTTTTCGTAAGTCATGGAACTCTGAGAGTGGAAAAGTAAGCAAATAAGATTAAAAACGAAAAATACAACTTTTAAAAATAATTTCATGGGGTGCTGCATCTCTGCAGCCCTAATGGACGAGCCGCCACTGTTGGTAAGCATCATGCCATTTTTTTCAAGTAGGGGCGATTTCGAAAGCAAGTTATCACAAAGGCATGTAACGTGTTAAAAACATCGAAGTAACAAAAATCATGGAATAGCAGTGCATCGCATAAAAAGGTGTAAAGAGACGGATGGTTGTCAGTGCTATCTGTTGCATTCTTGGTTGTCTTCTAAAATGTTAACGTGATATTGAATACCCAAAGATAATTTGTTGAGTTTGAACGTGGAATGATTGTTGGAGCTCGTCAAACGTATCATGGACTATGAGAAATTGCTGCAACTTTTAAGATTCCAGTCCACCGCAATGTGAAGGATGTACCGAGATCACCTCATGGAAGATATTACCTCTCACAAGGGGTAGTGCAGTAGTCATCCTTGTCGAAAAATCGAGACGAACGACGTCTGAGGAAAGACGCGTATGCGTCTAAAAAAGTGGCACTGCATGAACTGACAGCCACATTCAGTGAGGGGGAACTAGAGGTGTGTCCCTGAGGTCAGTGCAGCTGAATTTGGCATTCGTGGAATATGGCTGCAGAAGACTGATTTCGGTGTTTTAACTCGCAACAGATGATCGATGTCAGCATCTCACCTTGGTTCGCGATCATATGCATTGGGCTGTAGATGACTGGAAAAAAAAGTAGGTAGTCCGATGAGTCATGTTTCCATTTGCTACATGACGATGGTCAAGTTCGGGTGTGGCGCAAGAAGTTGTAGATACTAATTGGCAACATAGCATTATGCAAGCTAATTGTTGTTTCATAATATTACGGGAATGTTTTCCTCGAATGGATGAAGTCTTCTAGTCAAATTGAAACGATCATTGCAGGAAATCGTTATGTTGAGCAACTTGGCGGCCATTTTCAGTCCTTTAAGAACTTCACTCACACATGTGACGATGGGGTAGTCCTGGATGATAATGCTCGATATGACCGGGCCCATGTTGCTCACGACAGACTTGAGAAGCATTCCAGGTATTTTCTTCGCATGGTTTAATCACATAGATCCCAAACATGAACCACGTGTAGCAAATCTGGGATGTGGTCGAAGTAGCCATCCGGGCGCAAGATCCATCACATTACAACCACTGAATTATAGGGAGATGCTATTGTGACAACATGATTGCATATCTCTCCTGGTTGCTTACGCCACTTGTTGCGCCCTTGCCATGTACTGCTTTTCGCCGAGCTAGAGGACGCACCACGTAATTTGAGAAAGATATTCCGTGACTTGAGATTTCAGTGTATTTTCACCACGGACTCCCATGCACTATACTCAATTTCTACAATCCGAAAACTGTACGGTGATACCCACTTAGGAGTCATTTTTTTCATCCACCGAAAGTAAAAGATTTTTTTAGAAATATCTGTAGCCACCACAGATATGTATTAATAGTTAAACCTAATGTATTCTTTAGAGAATATATCGATTTACACTATGTAACAGACAGATGACAAACTTTTAACTGCGTATATAATCTAACTCTTCATTATCTTACGCTATGCTGTTAATTTTTTTTTTCTTGCTGAAATATGTACAGTGGATTACAAATTTAAATTGGTAATTTATAACTTTACGTGTATCACGTGATTATGAATTGACTCCATTGTTCCTTATACTAAGCGAAAGTTTTATATGCAAGGCTTACATTTTCCTTCTAAATACTATGTAATTAAATTAATGTCTTATGCTCGACTCAGATATTCGTTTGATTGCCAGTGCCTAAGCACTTTTCCTCAACCTGAGTGTAAAACTGGACCTTCTGAAAGCTTCGGAAATGTGGCTGAAGAGCATTTTATAAATACCAATACCCTGCTAGCTATAAATAACTGTAAACTACTCATCCCAGCAAATTTACCGGTGACAAATGAAACAAAATTTCCGTTCGCTTCGAACCGAAGTGGAAGTAGCAGCATAACTACTCGGGCTTCAACAGAAACGTGCGGACTTCCTTTTCAATTACCTTTTACCTCCGGGGGGAAAGCAAAATAAAAACTCAACAAAAAGTCGCAAATATTTTTTATGTACCTATTCCTTTTCCATTCCGTGTATAACTGGGTAAATCTTCCATTCATCATCATCATCCCTACCAGCTGCCATGCTCATCGTAATCTGTAACCTTGAGGGCCCCTCTCGAAGAAGGGGGGTAACAGTGGTGGGTATTTTTTTTTTTCGCCGTTTGTTTATTTCTCTACCCCCCTCTTCCTGACGGATGGCACGCGTTTTAAATATCTAGGTTAGTAGGTATAAGCGACCGTGTTCGGGGATCCCCGAAAATTTTTCACCATGGGATATTTATTGAACTGCGACTGCGCAGAAGTTATCGATATTGTTGTGATCACCACCCCCGACAAACGGCCAATGTCAGTTACGGGGGAGGAATACGGAATGGATACTTGTGTCTGGAGCCAGAGAATGAAGGGTATTTTTTTTTTATTTAAATAACTGTTCCGTCGGGCTTTTTTATCCGTGATAATTCAGGATAGGTTTTTTTTTTTTTCAAAAAAACTGGATTTATAAAAAAAGGTGTCCTACTTAACATCACCGTATCGGGAAAAGTTACTGTAAAATAAAGTAACTTTTTATAAGGCGTATATTTAGATCATAATTCGAAATATGGGAATAAGTATGTTCTTTGAATTAGATTCAGCAGGGGACGAATTTCCCATGGGTTCTGTAAAGGTTTTTCGTTAAATAAAAATACAGAAATCGATGTAGAGTCATTTGACTTTCTTTGTGTGAATTCCCCAGTAACACAAAGATATTGTGCGATATTGAGCAATATTGTAAAATATTATATAACATCGTGCAACATGTTGTGCTACCTGGCTTACTTGTGTTATTCTGTCTGTGGTCTGACCAAAGTTACTTTTTTGGCAGGGCTGGTTTTACCTAGGGGATCGCCACAATAATTGGCACTAGTCAATTCGACGAAACTATCTCATAATAAATATTAAATTGCAATATGTATTTAAGTTTATAAATTATTTTAATGAATTATTGATTTTTAAAAAAACGAGTTAAACTTATTGAAAAAAAACCCTTTTTCTTCTTTCGTATATTTGAAATGCTGCTTTGTTAATTTTTTTAAAGCAATCTATTTTCTATAAATTTGGCTATGTTTGGGAATACAGAAGTATGTATTGATAAGAGGTCCAGGAATTTTTCTTTGTTTAAGGTTTCCTGACTTACTTACACAAACCCTGCTTCTTGGCCTAACAACACTCTCGGCTTATGACAGAGAACCCGCCTTATTTTACTATTTACTAGTTTAAAGCTTCTAAATATGTGTTAGTTTAGATGTCCCCACCATTATTTCAAAAACTATGATGCCCTTCTTTGTGATGTGAAGAATATAACGTCAGACTGACCATCAAATCTAATACAATTTTTATATAAATATTAAGATTTTAATTTATGTATATTCATTTCAATAGCATAGATTATTTTATAGATGCTTAAAAATGTTGAAAACTGGATACGTAAAGCGTACACAATTGCCATGTTAATACATTATTCAGAAAGTTAGTCCTTGGAGTTTTTTTTCAATGGTATGTTGTTAAATAAAATTAAATGAATTATGAACAAGAATGATCAAACCATTGCTGCTCACGAAAGCTTTTATTTGCGTTTTTTTCAGTCAGTTTTACTTTCGGAATAATTAGTAGGTAAGAAAAATTTGATAAAATTAATCGAGTTTTATACAAAAGCACCAAGTTTAATAAAGATAAGAATAGCAAGAGTAAAATAAAAGAATGATGTATAGATGTTTAAATATGCTTGTTTTCTTGGGTATATAATCGGTGGCATCTTCGAAAATGCCTAGGTAACAAATAAAGAATTGCAACTGCTTTAATCTAGCTGAGAACCTTGCACCAAAAAAAATCTACCATACTATTATTACTCGTGCTAGCTTATTGTCTGCCAAGGGAACACTTGAGTGAAAGTGTAGACCCTTTTTTCATTAATAATAGGTTTAATTTGACATTTAGGCGCATAATAATATAAGACCACATGCTCATACCCGATGAGGGGAAAAAAAAATCAGAACTATTCGTTGTTGGTTGCAAAAAAAGTCATTTTTTTTCTTCCTCTTCCAAAATCTGGAAAATTGAGATAAGTAGTTTTGCTTGTAAAGCGACGGTTTATTTAAAAAAAGTGTTCTAAACTTAATGAAAATTAATGTACCCAAAAAGGCAAGATAAGAGTTGTTACTTTTGGAAGTCGCTTCTTTGCCCTTAAATGCCCGGTGTTGTCTTTAAGTATCCTACCCAACTCTGTCTTCTAAAATCTTGAGAATAAGACGGAAGATCTAATGCCTGTTGTTGCCAATAGGATACAAATTGAAAATTTTATTAAATCATTTTAAACATATAAGCGACAGCCTGAGTGATGATAAAAAAATAAATTGATGTTTTACACTTAAGGCTGCATCTTTTTTGCTTAGTTTGTACGCTTGGGAATACCATATTTTTTTCTACAAAGTTGAAGGAAATTCTTTATTCACATTATTAGTTATTAAAATTCATCTGTGTTTAATATCTTAGAATTTTTTGAAGGAAATTTTTTTCTGAAATAAAGCCCAGTGTTGTCAATTGGTAACAAACTGTTTTCAGCCATAAACCGCGAAACAAAATAGAGTTTTAAAATATTTTTCACATGTTTTATTCAAGAAATGGAAGCCAAAAAAAAACATTTTAAAATCAATTTTTAAAAAATCGTGCTTTTAAGGGTTAATCAAGTGCGTTTTGCGTTTTAATTCAGATACACTTCTCACACAAAACGCAGAACTGGGGGACAGGGTGATTTCTTTCTGGTTGACAGATAACTTGTAGAAGCATTTCATTTCGATGACCAACAAGCACTCCATCCTGGATGTCACATTTTGTTCGATTCTTAAAATTATCAAACGGATGTGCACAACTTTATTATCATTTACAATCTCATATTAACTAACGACCAAAATTCATGCTGCCAAATAATAATCTGGAATTTAATTCTGCCAGTTTCAATTTTTATCATTAATTAGAACTACAGTCTTATTGCCAGTACTCAACGATATACCGACAGTTCTTACGGGCATTCGAAGACACCGTACAAATGGAAAGGAAAAAAATAAAGTGGCCTGATATCCCGGATTAGCCGGGATACTTGCGAATTGTTTGCATAGGGTTGACAAAGCGTCCTGGATTTGTCCCCAATTCTAATTAAACATCCAGGATTGTCCCGAATTTTACTTCTAGGCAAATAGCTCATATAAAAAAAATATTAACTAGAATTAATTTTAAAACAGATAAAGAAATTTCATTTTAAATTCTCAGTGTTGACTCGGATTAGCCGAGACAGCCCTTATTTTCGACTCTTGTCCCCAATGAAAATTGTTCCAGATTTGAATTAAATGTCTTGAAATGTCCCACTTTCCACTCATCAATAAATAGTTCTTATTAAAGAAGATGAATCAGATTTAATGTTTCTAAAAGTTTGCTTCTGAAGAATTCTCTTTCCGAACTTTACTGTGCAAAAAATACGGTTATTCTTATACGACCAGTGTGGATGAATCAGTCTTAAGAAAAAAATAGTAAAAGTAATAGCAAAATAATTTATTTAAGTTTTATTTTAAATCTCTTCCTGGTTTCTTCTAATTGCTGATTAATAGTTGGGAAAAAAGAAACCTTTATCAAACCCTATCTTTTTCATATTTTTGACTGTGCATCAAGACTTTGTATAGAGAAATTACTTTGAAATAATATATTTTGATTTGTTGAGTCATTAATAACTTAGTAAATGATTTCTTGCTAAAGAAATTATTGATGTTTACTATCATTACTATAAATTTCTTTCAAATAACATATCATATTTTCAAAACAATTTTTTAAACACTTTGCTATTTCATAGTTTTTAAATTTTTATTTATTCCTAATATGACCAATGAGGCTGAATCAGCCTAGAATAGAAAAATATTTTATTTAATCTTACTTTTTAGTCTCTCCACTCAACAAATTTTTACATACTCAACTAGTTCAATGTTCCTGAATTTTTATTTATTTATTTTTATCCTAAATAAGGCTGAATCATCCTGAAGGGAGAACAGTGAAAGCAATAGCAAAATATTTTATTTAAGCTTTCTTTTTAGTCTCTCCTGGGTTCTCAACAAATTTGTATATATTCAACTATTTCAATGTTTCTGAATTTTTATTTATTTATTTTAATCCTAATATGACCAATGAGGCTGAATCAGCCTGAAAAGAGAATAGTGCAAGCAATAGCAAAATATTTTATTTAATCTTTCTTTTTAGTCTCTCCTGGTTGCTCAACTAATTTTTATTTAATAAACTATTTCAATGTCTCAGAATTTTTTTTGTTTTATTCATTTTTTACATATTTATTTGATTTCGCCATTATCCCGTACTCCCCTTCCACATAGCCAGCTTCCCAGATTGAAGCTCAGAAAATCTGGTCACTTCAGTTAAACAAGAAGAACGAAACTTGGCGACATGACTTCAGCTGCTGTGTCAAATGTGTGTCTAAATACAACCTCACTAATTATGCATTACTTCAATCTATTATGTATTTATAATTTCCAAGGTTAGATTTCATTACTAGCACTGACTATTTATTTACATCTCTCATCAGCTACTTAAGCTTGCTCACAGCATACAAATGAATTTATTTGTAAGACTTTCGAATCAAAGACAATGGAATGATGAAAGAGCTTGTCATTTTCTTAAAATTGTTGCGTTCTGCGCTGCGAAAGTCTGTTATGACCCGGACATGGGAACTTTTGGATTGTCAAGTCTCGAACTTTCTTGAATGCATGTCGACTTTTCTCTGCAACACTTCTTCATCCATCATTGCATTCAGAAGTAGATTTTTATCATGAATCATTGTTTAATGCGTTCTCTCATTCATGCATTTTAATGCAAGAAAATGATAGTTCTTATTAGAATTCCAAAACAATATTTTTCTGGTCAATCTGGTAACAAAAGGTTATTTATTTATTTATTTTCTTTACAAAATAAAAGACAATAACCTGTGTTTTTTTTATTTCGTTTCTATCGAACCATTTTTTCTTTCAGCTCGAAAAACTAAAAGTGAGCGGTTGCTGTTAAATGTTTTAAGAAATTTGAAAAAAATCAGTCGAAGGTTCGTTTGTGGTATTTGATATACTTTAAGGAATTCTCATAATTTGTAAATTAAATAAAAAAAATAATTAAAATGTGTTACATTAAAATAATAATTAAGGATTAAAAAGTAAAAATAATTAAGCAGATTATAATCTAAGACTCTAATTCCGTTTTCAGTTAAGAAAAAGACAACGTTTCCAAAAGGTTCTTAAATATTTTATTTATTATCTGGTCCTCTTACGCATTGATATTGATTTTCAGATAAATACAAACCATTTTGTTTATATTTAAATTTGTAATCGTGAATCAATAAAAGGAGAGAAAGGAGTTTGCCAGCATTTTTAATGGACGTTTACCTTACTTTTGTAAGCTCAAAATTTTGACCTCGTGTCAAAGCTTCGACCTCTGAGCTTAAAATATAAAATCAAACAGTGTCTAGAAGTTCTAGATTTTTTACAGGCAGTTTACTAATGTTGCTTATATATAAATGACAGGCTCTCTTTACTATTTATATTGAAAAAGTATTGTGGAAAATAATTTTTAAAGTATCTTTTATATGTTACTAGCAGTACACGCACGACGTTGCCCGTGGAATCAGGACTTCGATAAAATGCGAAAAAAAAAATGCCCACAGTGACACGAAAAAGTTTTGAAAACAAAAGATACACATTATTGATTTTCCCGCTTATTTTTCCTCTCGACAATGACGCGAATGTAATGACGTCACCGGAAGGAATAGGATTGTAGAAATGCATGCTGGTAATGAGAGCATATTACGTCACCTCCTGCGAGGAAGCAACAATGCATTCTGGGATCGTTCGGAGAAACTCTCGTTGTTAAATCTCGCTAGCAAAAAAAAAACTGTTTGAACTGTTCAGGGAAAAATTAATTTAAAAAGAACGGAATAAGATATTTTAACCGTTCTTATTTTAAATCCGACAGAAACGTTCCAGTTATAAGCTGAAAAAAATGAAAATTATAGTCAGATGCGAGAATTTGAAGAAATCCTTATCAAAAATTACCATAAAAGTGACTATTATTTAAAAATTTCTCAAAATTCAGTAAATTATGTTGGAAATTCAAAACAAACTTCATTAGAACGAAAATTGTTTGTCCTATCCGATGGCGTATTGATTGCTTTTGATCCTTAGAAAAGATACTACAGCCGTAAACGTGCCAAAAATGATCCAAAGCAACACAAAACATTAAATAAAAAATTTTCTAGATTAAATTTTAAAATTCCGGCTTCGAGGTGCATTGAGTCACCATTACTTCTACCTGTGTGCCAAATTTCATTGCTGTAAGTACGATAGATTCGTCTGGACATCGCACACACGTAAACATTGCCTTTTATAAGTATAGAAAAACATCTCGACTGTATTCTAGTATCTTTGAAGACTAAACACCTGCTGGATTCATGATTTTATTTTATTTCGGGGGCATATGTTGACCGCCTCCTTTATTGAACGGCGTGGCTTCATAAATCCGTGGACCATTAAGTTTTTTTATATTTTGTTGAACAAATTTTTGTCACCCACAAAATCGCATGCATTTTCACATATGTTAAACCACAGTTTGAACTACCTGATAATTACGACCTCAAGGTGACCTTGTTTGAAAAGTGACCAAAAGAAAGCATTAGGTCGTTTTAAATTTTTTGTAATTGAAACCTGCCTCTTGAAACTCATTAATAGCCATGATCAGATGCGGTCCCAACCACAAACGAGCAAGTGAAAGTAATCATTCGATAACATTAACTTATCGCTTGTTAACTTCCCTACTTTTTATCACCTCACGTGCGATGAAACACATTTTTTTTACGCCCAGCCGTGAGCAAAGGCACCGTCCTGTAACAGGAAAAAAAAAAAAAAAAAAGAGGGCAGTGATCCAAAAAAACCCCTCGTATTACCATTTTTTTCATCATTTTTTTTTTCTACCTACCGGTGGGGGTAGTGGATCCACGTGTCAGGGGCCCATGTGGGGCAAGGGGGCCGCCGGGGTGTAAAGAGCAACTACCGGGGTGGGCGCAACTGTCAACGCGCCTTGTAATCTGTGGCTTTACGCTCTTAAGGCAACATAAAAAAAAGTGGCTGAAAAAATAAGTAAGATTATGTGCGGGGCCTCCTTTAAAGAGTCATTTAGTATCAATAAAGTGAAAGATATGCGATGGGGCCCTTTAAGTAAATGGTTGTAAAAGGCCGATTTACACGCCAACCTCTCACGATTTTTTTTATTCGCCTAGAGCTTCAGTGTTTGCGGTTTCCTGATTCTGATGTTTTAATGAGAGTTTAGTGGGTTTTGGCTTTATTCAAGTGTTCTTCGAGTGAAATGGTTGATTTTTCTAATCAATTGTTTGTTTCTTCCTTCCTGTCAGATAAACTTGTTGTGGACTCAAAGTTAATGAATCTTTATAAAGAAAACTTTTGAAGCATCATTTGCTGCCTAAGAGTTCGTTTAAAAGTGTTGTAAACCGCAGCTCATTTTTTTTTTCAAAGTGAGCACGATTCATGTGGTTTGTTAACCATTAAGTATTAGTTCACGTGAATAAAAAAATTAGATGAATTTCCGCCATCTTTAACTTCATGTATTAGGATTTAAACAAAAATTTAAAGATAAGAAAATATATTTTTTTTAAAAAAAGGTTGAAATCATTTGTAGGAAATAATCCTTAGGAGGATATTCGGGATAATGTTTTGTTTGAGCTTTAGATGTGTGTGTGTGTGTGTATGACATGTATTAAGATTGAAAAAACCTTTCAAAACAAGAAAAGGATTTACAAAATAGGTTCTGAAATCATATTTCATGTGAGCATTTGGAGAATATTCATAGAAAATATGATTTAAATAAACAGATAACAAATTTATTGCTTTTTTTAAAAAAAATTTGTACCAATTCAAAATAAAGAAATTTTCCATTTATGTTACAATACAATGAGTCAAATACTTATGACCATATTTAGCCATATTCTCATTTACAATTGAAGTTTCACTAAAACAAAGGCTTTCCTGTCGAGAGTACGTTTCAATATATCTGTCATAAAATGCCAAACAGAAAATCAGTTTTTTTTAGTGCCAATAATCATTTAGTACCAATAATACATCAAGTGCACTCTTTAAAAATGTGTATTTTTTCAATTATTTTGCTTGAATATTTACTTTTGCAATTTTATTTTATAGCATTTATCATTATATATGTTTGCGCGAGAAGAAGGTAAAGACAAAATTTAGGTGTCGAAGAAATGATTAAATGGAAGTAAACCCTGCTGTGGTTCATGATAAATTTACCCTCCACCCACCCCTTCTAAAATAATTAAGATTATAAGGCATGTTAAAAACGGTTCCAAAACTAGAAATAAAGTACCAGGTCTTTGTTCAAGGATTGGATTACGCCCCAAAACACCTAATTTTCATATAAAGTTGCAAAGACGCGAGTTCTAAAACATCTAAACTTATTTAATACCAGATAAATGTCTGCGTTTTGATTTTTTTGAGTCCCATTATCTGCAAATGTTTGCCTTTTTTATCACGATTAGTTGAAATAAAACTTAATTTATAATTATTATTTTTATGTTGCAGTGTATAAATAAAATCATTATATTAATAATTTTATTTTCAGCCTAAATTCGTATATCGATGTTTCATTTTAAATTTGTATATTGGTTCTTCAAATCAGTGGCGAATCCAGGATTTTGGTCGGGGGCCTGAGGTCATAAAAATTTTGTATCGTCGTGACCTATTTAAGTTAAAACACTTTAACTTTACTCACCTGACAATAAGAATCACAAAGGACACTACAATACTTTCGATAATTTAATAAAAACACAATGAAATAACTAGCCAGAAAATGCTTTATACCGCTTTAACGCTACAAGTGCGAGTGGAATGACTACAAAAGTAGGAAAATTTTCGAACCTGTCAAGCCAGAAAGCAATGTTGCCACGTTTTATTATTTTTTTTGAAGAGATTAAGAACAAACAAGTGTAGTGATTTTTTAAAAAACTAAGAATTTTGATTTAGCTCGGGGGGGGGGGGGCTGCAGCCTTATACCACCACCTGGATTCGCCTCTGCTTCAAATATTTCATCTGATCAGATTTCATTTGTAACATGCAAATTATCACTATTTATATCTTCATCTTATGCTGCTTTTGTTTTAGATATCTGTTTATGTAGTCTTTTTGATGTAACATGTTATATAGAGTGAAAGCACTTGATAAAAAGAGGTGTAAGAATGTCTTATATTCTAAAAATAAACCATTTTATTTTCAAGGTGTATTTATCAATAGTGTGTTGTAACATTATCCAGATCCCTTTATTGTAATTATGGTTTGTAACTTATTCAAACAAAATGGTAACGAACTCAAACAAGCAGTTTAATTTATGTATTAAAAACACTTATTATATCTTATGTTAAAACTATCTGATAACCCGGGGTTGCTTGAGATTCATATTTTTTCATATGTCCGCCTTCGTTTTTTTTCCTGCAAATATTGTCACTAAATTTCTCCAACAAACGTAAATATCCTTTCAAATCTAGCCTTTTTATTACTTTATAAAAGTATGGTTTAATAGAAAACGCTAGAAGTTTAGAAAAAGAGCATTTATTTTAAACAATACACCGTATATGTACAGAATTTTCCCGGCGTCGCTGATTAAAAATATGTAATTTTTTTAAAAAAACTTCAGAACGAACAAAATGTCAATAAAAATATACTTTGCAAATTTTTTTAAAAAAAGTCTAAAAGAGAGAAAAAAATGCACGAAAACGATTTTTTTCCCGATATTTATAAATTAAGCGAATCATTTGCAAAAGAGAAAAACAAAAACTTTTATTTAGACCAACTTTTTTTAATAAAGCTCAAAAAGAATAATACATGATCAGAAACAAATAAAAAATGCAAGAGCTAATAAATTAAACACTGGATGCGAATTAGAAGGCAAAAACTACCGAATTTACCATGTAAAATTAAGTAAATAAAAATTTAATTCGAATTCTAAAATAATTTTTACTGCTTTGGCTCCCTTTTGGAGTAATCCATCACTGCCAAATTTGGTCCCTGTAAGTCCAAAGTTTTGGGCATGTATAAAGAGCAACAACAAAAAAGAACATACATACTAAAAAAGAATTGCTCTTTAGATTCCGTGTCCATGTTTCATCATTTTTCAAAGGCATTATTTATTATTAATTTTTTTAAAACATTGGAAACAACTATCTTATCATTCATGTTAAAAAATAGCCCAGTAAACCTATGTCAAAATTTCGCACCCACCCCACCCCAAAAAAGGTTCAATCTTTCGTTGGATTCTTGAAATTAAATAATCAACGAAGTGATTATTTAATTTCAACAAAAAGATTGTTGAAATTAAATAATCAACGAACTAACTAGCAAAGACAGTTCATTAATGAGTATTTATAATTTACAATACCTCTTCGTATTTAATATGAATGAAATGAACTTGATTTTTTTGTTTCCATTTTCGGTAATTAATTCAAAGAATCTTGAAAAGGTTACATAGAGTTAAGTTATCCATGAGTAAATGCAGTATTTGGTTAGTATAATCCAACTCTTTTATCCAAGCTTTTGGCCCTCAGACTTACTGATTCATTGCAATGTCAACTTTCAGTGTGATGTTTTTTCTCTGAACTTCAATTTTCAGCAAACAATGTGTTTTAACTTAAACTGAGTATACTATGTCAGATGTCTATAAAAATTCCTATCCACTGATACCTTATACAACGCTGTAGGCCAGTGCTTCTCAACGTGGGGCCCACGCCCCACAGAGGGTGCAGTTTGATTGTTAAGGGGGCAATGCAGTATCAAAAAGAACTCACAGAAATGCAAAATGACGAGTCAGTTAAAACTTTATTTAATATAAAAGGAGCGCTGGATGGCTTTGTGAGGAAACAAAATATCCAAATTCAACCAAATGTGCAAGAAAGCTATCGTTACCGTTTCCGTCTTCATATTTAGCTGAACATAGATTTAGTGCCATAAATGATTTGCTGCTAAAAAATAAAAGAAATCGGCTGGACATCACAGACTTGAAATTGAAGTTAACTAAATTGGAACCTAACATAAAATCTCTTTGCATCAAGTGCAAGGATCTCACTTAATTTAAATAATAAATAGTTACTAATATTTAAAATAATATAGAACAATTTTTCAATAAAATGATTTCGTACTTAATTTTAGTCCCCCATTATATGTTTTTAAAATTTACTTACTGTGTTTTTCAACATTTTCTTAGTGATTTCTTCCTAAAACCTATAATTTAAGTTTATTCAGTGAACAATTCAATTTTTGAATATTAAAAATTATGAGTGAGTTTGTGTTTTATGGTGCAAGGGACAAACTTGGCCATGCTGCACCAAACATATGGTTAGAATTTTTTAAAAATTATGTGTATGTTGCATAGTGAGTATAAGAATTTTAGAAAGGCTTAGGTGGGGCATGGTACAAAAAAGTTTGGGGAACACTGCTGTAGGCTTTGTATTAGTTAATGCTAATAACATAAATAATATATAGGATTGAGATGAGAAATCTGCAATAACATATAATAATTCGTGCCCATATTTGAAGCTCATTTGTATAATTTTTGAGAAATTATATAAAAAGGAAAGCATTTTTCTTTGCAAAATATAGTGGGAAATCGTATCGCCATTAAAATCCACTACGGCATTTGAAAGGTCAGCGAAAGTTTGAAAACCATTTATTTTGTAAATGATGATCTGCATCGAGTAGGTATTTTGCCAGTGAGTTGTGGGATTTAACTAGCGTGGGATTTGATGGACTCAAAACAGTTACAATAAATCTCTCCATTCAGAGCTGAAAAATTAATGAATATAAATCGCCGTATTATAAATTTTACTGCATTTAAAGTGGCTGTAGATAGATAGCATTTCTCTGTTTTCTGCTGTTTCAAAAAGGTATCAAGCTGGCATTTATAGCGGGTGATTTAGTAGTTAAAGAATGTAGTCAGTTTTGAAGAAATCGAAATGAGACATTTCAAGTTATCGTACTATTATTCTTTCAGGAGTGATTAGAATTAAATTATCCTTGTCAAGAACCGTATAAAGAAGAAGAAAAAAGAAATAGAGTCAAAAGCGCGCCAAACCTCAGTTTCATACAAATATTTCAGAACATGGGAGATGAAATAAATATTGAAAAAACTTTAAAAAAAACGCTTTTACCAATGCATTAAAAAAGAAAATAATAATTTTTTCTCAAAAATCTCGATGTCAAAAAAAAAAAAAATCGTAAATACGTGAGGCTCTGGTTTTATGTCTTTCTCCTATTCTTTTCAGCGCCTCACGCTTTTACTATTTTTGTTTTGACCTCCAGATTTTTGAGAAAAAATTATTTTTTTAATGCATTGGTAAAAGCAGATTTTTTCAAGGTTTTTTTTATATTTATTATTTTCTGGTTTTTAGTCTTTAATTTATGTCATAATTCAGCATTATAAATATTTTGGGATTTTAGAATACATTTTTCATGAACTAATTCCAACAATTATTTTATTGAAAAGAGCTCTATAATTACTGAAATATTGCATTGTCATCAAGACCCAATGAATATAAAAAAATCTAGAACTCTACTGCATTAAGAAGTGAGTGAAAAACCGATCACAAAATTTCAACCTTACATACATACAAACATGAAACATATCGAACTTAGTAAAAGCGTTTAAAGTTAATAAGACACACACACAAATCCAGTAATGAACGATGATAAGCTAGCAGTTCGTAACATAAGCATAATTCAACTGTCGTCGTATAATATTTCAGCCGTGGGCATGATGCACATTTATTACGAATTGTAATTGGTTTAAGAGTGCGACATAACACCCAAATGTCTATTGAATAAACGCGCAGAAGATTGAATAAAGTAAAAAAGTTTTAACCTTTAAAAGCCCGATTTCATAAAAAAGGATTTTTAAATGTTTTTTGGGGCTTTCATTTCTTGAATAAAACATGGGAAAAATACTTTAAAAAAATCCTAATTTGTTTTAAGTATGTTACTCATGTTATGCTGCTCAGAAAGCTCCCTTTGTTTATACAGACTCACTCCAGTTGCAATTTAGTCAAGAATACGTAATTTTTCTCTGGGTAGTCACTTATGTGTTTCAAAGTTCAGAAAATGTGAGTAATCGAAAGATGAAATAGCCCATTCCTCAACCTTTTAACTGAAAAGGACATATTAAGGAAACATTTATTCATTTGCCTAATCGAAACTGAAAGACTTAAACTTATTTTACTCAAACTATTTAACTCAGAAAAGAAGTTGTCTCAGACTTTCCGCCGATGTAAATAAACCAAACTTGCGAGCTGTTGCCAAACGGCGATTAAGAAATTCGACCCTTTTTTGTGGCCACATAAGAGAATTATATATAGAGATTCTTTCTTAGATGGAATTCGTATAGAGCAAATTATTATTTTAAATCTATAAATATGTTTAATAAGTTCATACAAATAATATTACGTTGCTCTTGAATACTACAAGATTCGTCCACATTAGACTTGTGATTTGTGACAAAATTACGCGTGATGAAATTTTTTAATTATTGTTCTGGTATTTAGCATCCAAAAAACTGTTAGAAACCGTAATTACCTTTTAGAAAATCTTTTCACCGCAGACCTGTTTAATAATAAAAATAATACTATTTAAAAACCACGCTTTTCTTAAGGTGAAAAATTAATCCCTTTTTTAAATCTAAAATCTGGAGGTCAAACCAAAAGTGAAAGAATGAGGCGCTGATATAAATACAGTAAAACTTCGATTAACCGTCGCCGCTGGGACCAGAGATGTGACGGATAAAAGAAATCTCCTATTACATATGCAAAGTGAGATGATTTCACTGCTGGTGTTTAGAACTTTCTCTAAATTATTACTCTAAAAAACTAAAATAAACTCTTCATTCATACTCTAAATAAGAAAGCTCCAATTTACCGACTGTAAATGCCGTTTTTATGATATGAAGAATATAAAGTTAAAGATTTAAACTCAAATTCTGAAGACATTTTTCTACTCTACTAAAAAACAACGTTGCCATTCCTAAAAAACAAACTTTTAAAACATAGATAATATAAATAGACAATCAATTACAAAACATGTAATATAAAGAAAGTAGTAACAGTAATCAACCTTTTGAGGTTAATGAAGAGAGATTAGAGTTAGAGTTTAGAAAGAGATAGATTTAGAGTTTTTAGTTATCAAAATGTAAAAGAAAAATATTAAAGTCAAAATATTGTTCAGCTAGTTTGGGACTGAAATGAAAATAAAATCCTTTAAAAGTGAAAAATTCAAACATATTGTATTTAATTTTACAAAACGATCAATATAAATTTCAGTATAAGAGTAGCAATACACAGAAATGCATTGTAATACTATAAACCTACGTTACTTTAAAATAATCTGCATTTCCTTCTGTGTCTTTGCGTCGACGATTAGTTACTTCCGCCATCATACAGTACAGTCACCTACAGCTTTATACAGTAAAGTGTAAAAATAATCTGTGGACAATTTTAAATATGTTTGTTTGCTTGTTGATATTTTTAAGACGATGACGATAACAGAAATTGAAGGTTAATCGAAGTTTTGTTGTACTCTAAGAGAATTAGAATTTTAATAACATTCATAATCCATTTCATTTTTTAACGAATGTTTTAAAAATTTCTTTTTTTGTATTTATTGGGGCTTGATTTCCTTTTCGTATTGTTTTCAGCACCTCACGCTTTCACGATTTTTTTTACCTCCAGATACTTGATTATGAAAAGAAGGCAATTTTTACACCTGAATACACTAATAAATGCGTGCTTTTATAATTTTAACATTTAAACTTTTTTATTTATTATATAACTTTACTTTAATTTATTAAACTTTTTACTTTCATTACTTTCTGCTTTTTAATCTTTAATATATTTCATAATTTATGTTTTCTTAATATGCCATACGTAATCTTAATTTTTCAATTTAAGACGCGCAGAAACACCCATTACGTCGCTCAATAGCGGCGATAGGGAGTTGTAAGTGAAAGGGAGGGGACAGAACATTCATAGACAACTAAAAGTACCGAGGATTGTAGTTGGCAGACAACAAAATTTTATAAGGCAGCTTCAAAATGGTAAATTTTTAATGCGAATTTGGGCAGACAAGTGAAAGTTGACAAATGAAATAAAAATGTAATTTTTCTAGCAAAAAGTCGGGGGAGGCTGTTTTTATGCTATAACATGCTTAATGAGGAAAAACTTTAACATTTCGATTAAAAGGACATACGACTCTTAAACCTCGAAAAAATGGTGGAAAACTGTCACATTTGATACATTATATCCCTGAAACAATGCAATTCACAAACTCAGTTTTTCTTTTAGAAAAATATCTGTCCTTTCTCTTACAGTACACAAATTTTCAAACCTTCATATTGGTATGCATTTATTTGAGAGAGTAATAAATAAGGGTATAATTTTTGGAGAAAAAATGAGATAATCACCTTGCGCGCATGATTATGGATAAAATATTTATCTAAAAACAATATTTTGGGTATCTAAGTAATCCAAACAGTCCGTTTAAGAAACTGAACCTCAATTGATTAACATTTAAATTTAATTTCTACTTTATATACCAATTTAAAATAAAAATGTTAAAATTTCAATTTTTCTAACCCCACTGAAAAACTTCTTTGAAGAAATATGTACAAAAATGTGATTCAATTTGTAAAACATAGCAAAATATATATTCGGTAAAAAAATATATGTAAAAATATTCAATAGTTCTCGAGGTATCGTGAACGCAATATCAAAAAAACGCGTTTTGAGATACAACGCATTAAAGATACGGCCAAATTCAATGTTCACGTTGAAGAGCTGATACATTTTCCTTCATAATTGTGGGAATTTTTTAACGAGGAATGCTTTAAATTGTTCAGAAACGACAGGGGAATAATATTTTTTTTTTCATAAAATCGAAAATTTTCGAGGTTTAACAGTCCCCTTAATTTTTAATAAGAAATTTCCTCTAGAGCTGTCGAGGGTTAAGAATTTTGAAAAAACGATTTCTTAGTGAGCACCTACTATCCAAGAAGTAACTAGCTGCCAAATTTGGTTAGCTCTAGGTCCAACGATCTGCCCTGTAGAATGTTTTGAACGATTTTCGCACCCTGCATGGCGCATGACGGAATTTACAGACAGTGTGCCAGCCTGTAAAGTTTATCAAGCTGAAAAGAAAATATCTGTCAATCTCTATATTTGTGGTGCTCTCCTGCGTAATTTATGAGATGCGGAGTCTTGAAATTTTAGTTATTCTTTTAAAATACATAAATTATATACAAGCAGTGGGAGTGGCCTCCCCTAAACTTTCTCGTATAATCTTAATACATGTGGAGAAAAAAATAAAGTAAAAGGCAGTAAAACGAACAAGGATCCCTAACGCAGTGGAGGAGAAAAGCTTGGGAATCATAAGTTTGGAGGCGAAAGGTGTGGGCAGAAGCGGAAAGGATGAGCGCAAGTGAATCTCGCAATTACGCAATAACGGCCTCGCGTCATGGTGTGATGAGAAAAGACAGATAGGCGATTTGAACACTTTCGTTTCGACCGAATGAAACGGAAATTGGGCACAGATCTACAATTAATGTTAGCAGGCGTCATACCAATTTTTATTCATCAAAGTCGTAGGGTTTACGAGTTATAATGTTTAGAAGTATGCGATTATACAGACCGACAGACAGTCAACCCTTTGACGGATTTGGCCCAAACTTTGATACAGATCTACATTCCTGATGATAAAACTGTCTACCATATTTTATCCATTTAGATATTCAAGTTTTTGAGTTATAGTGTTCACATGAACGCGGACAGACAGTATGGGTGAAACTTTATTGAAAAGCAAAACAAAATTACATCATGAGATATAAAAACACTTAAAAGGAAACAAAATTATACATAAACAAAGAAGAATAAAATGAAAAGCACATAGACGATTACAATCCGAGTATAATATAAAATATTTACAAGAGGAGTTATCATATGAGAGTAATGAAAGGGTTGAATGTTTCCTTTAGTTACATTGTTTCATACCGTTGCAGCTCCATGATTAGTGTTGTTCGATGCGACGAAAAAGAAGAATTGACTAATGTATTACAACTGGTTATGTTAATGATTATTGTCGCAACCATCCTAAAAATCGTGGGACTGGTTTTTCGTTCTGTCTTGTTATTTATACTGAGGGATCGCTGGAATTGTTACTCCAGGGTTGGCAGTGATGTGAAGGGTGAATTTTTCGAATGAATTACAGAAGAATTGGTGGTGGCTAGTTGCTGTTTTTAAGCTAGTGTGCTCTGCTGCTCAACTGGGTATTCATCGAATTTCTGGTTCTAGGAGGTGATCTTTGGAAGTATCTATTTCTAGACTGGAATATGTGCTGGTGTATTTTAACTTTTAATTAGGTCTTCGTTAATCGCCAGGAATGTGATTAAATGATCTATATTTCGTCTTGAGAGTTTTCTGGATAGGGCGCTCTTCCACCAATGGACTATGAATTGTGGGCTTGGTTCCTTGTGGTGATAAGATAAAGTAAGTGGGCATCTCTTTGCGTAGTGAAGGGGATTTCCTATTTCCCCACATCCGCAATGGTCTGTAGAATGGAGACCGAATCTCTTGAGGTAGCTGGGGAAGGGCCAATGGCGAATTGGATGCATTCTCTGGACCAGTGCAGCTGTTCTTCCAGTCTCACCATTGTCCCACTCAGCTTGCCAACGCGAGAGTGAGAGCTGAAGTAGTTGTTTCTTTAGCAAACTTTTGGGGAATGTCTGGAATTCCATCCGTGGTTGCCTCCTTAGTAAGGGTATCTGCTATTTCATTGCCTTTTATGCCTATGTGTGCTTTAACCCAGCTGAGCATGATTCTGGCATTTTCTAGAAGGGTCATTTGTGCCTCTTGAATGATTTTGCTCTTTACATAAAAAGATTTAAGAGCTTGTAGGCTAGACTCGCTGTCGCTCCAGATGTTGACTTCTTCATATGCAGTGTTGGCCCACTCGATGGCTGCTTTAGGGGCTAGCATTTCTGCTTGGAACACAGTATTGGCTGGGCTGATCTTGGCCTTCCAGGTTTTTGTGATGGCTTTGTTTGCAATGTCACAGAAAGCACTGCTGGTTTGATCGTGTATACTTCATCTATACTCCATCTGTGTATACTTCAATTGGCGTTCTGTTGGAAGGACCTTGTCCCCCATGTGAGATTCTATCTTCCAGGCTAAAAAGTGCAGAGTGTATTGTTGATGGTAGTGATGGCTGCTCATAGCTTTCATGGTCGAAGTGGAAACCTTCGTAATCGCAATTTCTACCCAGGCGGCCTACCCTTACCAGTGATGATTGCATTTTGACTTTAGTGTGAAGAGGCATTAGACCTTCTATGACCTGGAGAGCCGCCGTTGAGGTGGTGTTGTACGCCCTTGTGATATTGAGCAAAACCTTTCTTTGGATAGAAGACAGGAGTTTCTGTTGTCTGGCAGTGATGTTGTCGGCCCATGCTTCCGAGGCATAGAGAAGGACCTTTTCCACCACCGTTAGATACAGCTATCTTCTGATGTTTTTACTGAGTCCCCGCCTTGTCCCTGCTACATTCTTGACACCTTGGTGAAGGATTAAGGACTTGTTCTTTATTGCTGAAAAGTGAGCCGCGAAGTTAAGCTTATCATCGATTAATACTCCCAAATATTTTATTACCGATGCCCTTTTAATGTTTTTTGTCCCCATTTAATTCCTGAGTACCATATTGGTCCTGATCTATTTTTGTTTATATGGAGATAATTAGTTTTGTCCAGTGAAATTTCAAGTTTTTGCTTGTCGATCCATGTCTTGAAGGCTTGTAATGCTTTATTGGCCAGGTTTTTGACTTCCTGTTTTGTCCCGTCGTTGACCAAAAATACGAAATCATCTGCAAATGCCTGCAGGTTCACCCCTTGGGACCAGTCTTACCGGAGCACTTCGTCGGCCTTCAGATTCCAGAAAGCTTGTCCTGTGCAGGAGCCTTGGGGGCACCCTTGTTGCTGATTCCATGTTGCTGGGCCTTGTGAGGTATTTGTTGCAACTTTCCTATTGGAAGGAATATCTATAAGAGTTTCGAGGGTGTTGCTATGGTACTTCAGGTTGTCGAGGCTGTTTTTAATCGAGGTGTATTGCAAGTGGTCAAATGCCCCTTTGATGTCCAAGGAGATCATCAGGGCATGTTGATTGCTGTTTTTCGCTGAATTTATCTTAACGAGGAGGTCAAGGATTGCTTCTTCAGTAGATCTGTTATAGAAACCTACAAATTGTATTGTATGTCAAGATCACATAACGAATTTCATCCCCGTAGCGCTAATAATTTTCGAGTTATCGTGTTCACAGACAGACATAATTCCAAAATCGTGTTTTTCGGACGCAGGGAGGTCTAAAACGTGGAGATTCGTCAAAATCTTGATTTCGAATTTTTTGACGATTACAATGCTTTCTCTTTGTATACTTCGTATACGAGAATGTAAAAAGGTAAGTGAACTTTCATATTATAATGCAGGAATGCTAAACTCTTAAAGAAATCATTTTATATCAGTATAGGATAAGTATTAAATTTGTAGGGAAAAAATGTGTAAAAATTATGATATACTTCCCACAGAAAGTTTTTAAAGTTAAATTTAATTCCCGGAGTTTTAAATATAAATATTGAAATTTAATATATTTTGGTGGAAAAAAAAATTCTTTCAAGCTTCACAGGTATTGATTAAGGGTGGGCGTTGTCCTTCAACGATTTCCTTTAAGGGCGTTAACATTCGAGAAAATAGTTCTAATGGTATATGTAAAGAAAAGAACACTTAAACCCATACTTAACATTAAATGCTTATGCTGACGCTGTTTTCATTAGAGTTATAATTCGGTGTTTCGTCTGTGAAACACGCCCACCGGCATCCAAACTGTTTTCATCCTTGAAAAAAGTATTTACTGTGAAAGAAATATGCAGATCGGAAAGTTATCGCCACCAAATCCATGCAAGTGAAAGAAAAAGTGATGAGAAACGCAAGATGTGTGTTCTTCTTTCTTAAAATCTTGCAGATTAATTTTTTGTGCATCAAGGAACAATCAGAAAAATAAGGATTTAAAGCTTTTTTCTTCAAATAAAAAGGCGGACGACTTTTTCCTCAAGTATAAAAAAATTATAGAAAACTTTCAATAGAATAAAGTGCTTTACGCTAACGGCAGAAAATATAGTTGAAAAAAAATTAGGGAAGAAAAAAATAAATTGCAATACAAAAATAAGTTTGTTTTCCGTATAAATCAAAGCAAAAATCTTAGCAACAGTTCGGTTTGATTGTTGTTTATTTATTTATTAAATACTTTTTTATGCTAAATTTTGTCGATTTTATGGACTATGCCTCTAATAAATATTGCGCGGTGGACAAACAACTGAAATCAGTATACTACATAATCAAATGTATATCTACTTGGTAAATATGCATTTTCAAAATTGTAATTAATCTTATAATTTAGAAGGTGTTCTTCTGATAGTTAGAGTGAAACTTCTTCTTATCAAAGTTGACCATACGAGAAAACCTATGCATGATTAATGATTACCCCTCTGTTAAATGGCCATAAATATGATCCCAATGTAGTTAAGTAAATTATGTATCGCAACAGAAATCAATTTTAAAAACAATAATCAATATTCTCGATAACACAAATCGATTATTAATTCCATATTGTTTAATTTCATACAGCATATGTGCTTTTACTTGTCTAATTAAAAACACATATAATGTCATTCATCGGCGATGTGGTCAGTTGTAGCTTTCTGTATAATATCAACATAAGCTAAAGTCAGATTACAGTTAGGATTGCAGAGGTAATTCTGAATGCTATAGAGCTTGAATACAGTTAGGATTACTAAAGTGATTCTTAATACTATAGAAATTTACGAGAGTTAGTTATTGCAAAAAAGTGATACTCAATACTATAGATATTGAGTGTAGTTAGGATTACAAAAGGGATCCTCATTACCAGTGGCGGTTCGTCAGCTCAGAAACAAGCAGTGTTGCAGAAGTTGGATAGACATAAGTTGTAGGAAATTTTTTACTTATTATTTTGGTATATAACGATGATATACTAAAAATCAATAGTTTTTGATTTATAAGCAAAAAACTGGGAAATTATTTTCTTGGTTTTTTTGCTATAACTAAAATTCCTATAAAAATTTTTGGTGGTAAACCTCAGATTCGTAATCAGCACCCTAAAAAACATAAAGGAGCAAAAAATTACAACTCCTACAGAATTTGATTTAAAAAACTACTTAACGACTGGACTACTGAGAGAAAGCGAAAAGAAGTCAAATAAGGAAGTCGCGCCAAGCGAGAGGGGTTCTGATTTCAATGGGAGAAAGGATTGCTTTTTTTTTCCGACTGAGAGCTCCGAGTTGCTCAATGCGTGAAATTTCGATCCTAGGAGAGGCAAAACTCTCGGCAGCTCTGGTCTGTCTCTCTCTTAATTCTTGATTTATTTTTCGTCTTCCTTTTACGTTTTTTTATTTCTTTTTTGCCATTTTCGATTATCATTGAACTCTTAAAATGAAAAAGTAAGCCAATTAGAATAAAAAGAATATACAAGCTTTTAAAATAATTTCAGGGGGGACTGCAGCCCTAATGGACGAGCCGCCACTGCTCATTACTGTAGAGAGTAACTATAGCTCCGATTATAAAACTGATTCTGACTTATAGAGCTTGAATACAGTTAGGATTATTAAAGTGATTCTTATTACTATAGAGAGTTACTATAGTTAAGTATTGCAAAAAAGTGATCGGCTATAGAGATTGACTGTACTTAGGATTACGAAAGTAATTCTCATTACTGTCGAGACGACTATAATAACTATTACAGTAGGGAATTCTCAATACATGAGACACACTTCATTAAGAGAGCGCAAAGACATGAGAAGAGAAAAAAGAAGATAAATTTAATTAGTGAAATCAATATAAGAAAAAAAATACATTTTTTATTGAAAAAATGATAAGTTATTCTTATGAATAAGTAATTACATATTAGTAATTCAAAATGTGTTTTGATGATAACTATTTAAAAATCATTTGAATGGATGGTGATGAAATTAATATAGAAGGCTGACACCCATACGCGAAAAGACTTAGAACCACTAGATTACGATGAAATAATACAATGTCATCAGTATTTGACCGTAAGATCGTTGGTATTTTAGCTTTGTTTGAACTGATTGGCGTAACGTAATAATCAACGAAAGCATTATCCACAGTGGCGAATCCAGGCGGGCTATGGGGCTGCCCCCCCCCCCCCAAACTAAACCATAATTCTTGAATTTATTTAAAATCACTACAACTGTTTGTTCTTATTTTCCCTTTAAAAAAATAATGAAAATGTGACAAAATTGATTTCTGGCTTGACAGGCTCGAAATTTTTACTACTTCTCTTATCATTCCACTCGTACTTGTAGCGTTGACGCGGCCGAAAACATTTTTTGGCTAGTTATTTCATTGTATTTTTTATTAAACTATCGAAAGCGTTGCTGTGTTCTTTAAGATTCTTATTATCAGGTGAGTAAAGTCTGCAAAGTTAAAGTGTT
Organism: Araneus ventricosus; assembly: GCA_013235015.1. Classification (NCBI taxonomy): domain Eukaryota; kingdom Metazoa; phylum Arthropoda; class Arachnida; order Araneae; family Araneidae; genus Araneus; species Araneus ventricosus. The sequence goes on from BGPR01000078.1 coordinate 1,161,664, forward strand.
TCGGTATAAATAAGCCATGAGGTTTGATATTCCTCATTTATATTCCTCATTTAGGATATTCCTCAATTAATAAGCCAATGAGGTTTGATATTCCTGAGTTAATTTTTGCGAACTCAGCACCCCCCCCCCGACCCAAATCCTGGATTCGTCCCTGATTTTCCATTATGACACTTTTTAACTAAAAATATACTTTTTAGTATACTTTTTAAATATACTTACTTAGTATTCATCAAACATCTGAAGAATTTGACTCATAAACCAATTTGGGAAACATTAACTTATTATCAGACGACTATAATGTATTTTAATTTGTTGATTCTTTGATAATTTTTTAACATCTAACAGAATTAGTTTCCCTTTTTCTTCTAAACTTCTGTCTTATTCTTGAACCTTCAGCAATGAGGTATGTTTTTTAAAAATTGAATTAGAAGTTGAAGAGCCGTTTGAAGAACTAGGGCCCAAAAATGTGTTATCAAATATGCATCAAATCTGTATCATACAGACGTCATTGTTAGGTGTAAAGAAAGAATGAAAACCACTAAATAAACCACTGATATAAAAGATCTCATACAAGTTTGGTTAAAAAAATTATAAATAAGAAAAATAGGAAGGGTATTTTTTTTTGTCTTCATTTTCCCGAAAAAACAGTTTTGGGATTCGATCTCTTCTTCAAACTGCCGATTCAATTTGTCCGGTAATTTCTAGAATTGAAACATATGATGAGAGTAATTTTTGCGTCTTCTTAACCCTTACAGTCCCAAGAATTTATTATTCATTCTGAAATTTGTGAAATGTACTCATTTTGGGCCTAATTTGAAAGTTCAAAAAGAAAAAAAAATTATTACAAATTTTTTTAATTAAAATGCAAAATTATTCCAATTAGCATCATACCATTGGCAAAACCGAAATTTTAAAATAAATATTTATCAAAAACAGCTCAAATAAAATATTTAAACATATTTAAAAAGAATAAGAATGAAATTGTATTTGTAATTTCATTTAAATCATGTTAAAATTGGTTTTTACTTCTTGACATCTTTCGCTGAATGAAGTGAAGTTCAAAAAGGTAACTTTTTAGTAGATAAAATCTATAGTGCAGCCATATACTGGTAAGAATAAAAAATATATTTGAAAAAAGGAAATTGCGAAGAATTTAATGATGCCCATTTGTTTTCAGAGGAAGGTTTAGATACCGAACAAAACAAAATGTATATGATGATTCCAAATGTCATCACTGGGACTAAAAAGGTTAAAATAAAAATGTTTTCCGCATATTTTTTGTATGAAAATAACAAAAAGGGAGTTTCTGAAATTACAAGATTGTTTTGAGAAAAAATACTCAGGATTGCTTAGTTGCATACATTGGTGCTACAGTTTCAGTTACTTTCAGTTTCAAATATGAATTGGAGAAAATAAGGTTGATATAATTTCGGTGGTGCTGTGTAGAAATAAAGCCATTATATTAATCTTTGTTTTGCAGCCTAAATTCAATATTATATTAATTTGCACTTATATTTTTTTGTCCTAAAACAATTATAATAATTCTATTCTAATGCTTCATTTTGAATTTGTATATTCGTCCACTAATATTTCTCCTTGATCTGAATCAAATGTCCTCTCTAATAAGCAAATTATCAGAGATTATATCTTCATCTTTTCTTTCATTTTAAATATTTGTTTGTGCAACAGTTTTGTTATATTTTATATAGAATTATATACTTGATAAAAAACATTTTTCTTTAAAGGCGCACTTATTTAAAGAGTGTTGTAGAATTATCCAAGTTCCTTTATTTTAATCATGTTTTGCCACTTATTCAAGCAAAATGGCAATGAATTGACACAAACAGTTTAATCTAAGTATGTCTTAAAATGTTGTGATTTTTTTATTTCATTTTATTTATTTTTGTCTCAAGGAAGAAGCGGACAAAAAATGAAGATTGAAAGTTCTTTTCTTTAAATAAAATACAAACGATTTTTCCCTCGACAATAAAAATTGTGCAAAATTCTCAATAGGATAAAGTGCTTTTATTCTCGATCTAGAGTCTGAAAATATGGTAGTAAAAAATCAGTCTAGAATTGTGTGTTTAATACAATAAGTTACTGTTAGGTATAAGTTAGTGTGTGCTTAATACATAAATATTAAAAGTTTCACCTGTATTCAGTCTGCAATACGAATTACAGGAAGTAAGGTTGATAACACTTCTATTCCAACGCAAGCTTTTTTAGTCACATCCCATGAAGGTTATGATAGCTTTTAGAATTCAGAAAAACAAGTACTTACATGTCTAATTTTCGACTTCTTCTTAATATTCCAGTTCGAACTTTAACTTTTCAAGTTAACCAAGTTTCTGTTCCACGAACCTGATGTCTTACCCTAACGATTTCCAAAGAACAGACCACCATCGTTCTGGACTGCGACTCTTCCCCATTCAGTTCTGGAAATTAACTATTCTGCATTGCTTGCGATTGGTTAGCTTCTATCTCGTGACTTTACCTTCTATTTTTTGAAAGCTATTAGCCATCCTCCATTGGCATGCATCAATGACTTTAAGAACCGACAACGGCGATTTTAAAAGCGCTTCTGTTTAAAGCTACGAGCCATTAGGCAGCGCCCCAGGTGAATGATTCGCTGTAGATAACAAACCAATTGTTGTCATGCCTTCGAAACTTTGATGGAACGCATTGTTTCTTTATGACTGCTTCTGATATTCCCCTAGGTGCCTTCACTTGCTTCTAATTATTTTGTACCATTGGCTTTCTTCAAACAGCTATGGGTAAAATGGGCTTGCAACACTGCTGTCCAATATTTTTCTAAGTACCTTCATTTGTTTCTAACTACTTCATACTATTAGCTTCTTCAAACAGTTATGGGTAAAACAAGCTTGAAACACTGCTGTCTAATATCCTGCAAGGTACCTTCACTTGTTTCAGATTATTTTATATCATTAGCTTTCTTCAAACAGCTATGGGTAAAATTTGCTTGTAACACTTTCTCCTAGGCACATTCATTTGCTTCCGATTATTTTAAACCATTAGCTTTTTCCAAACAGCTATGGGTGAAATGGGGCTCTGATCATTTTATACCATTTGCTTTCTTCAGACAACTATGGGCAAAATGGGTTTGTAACACATGCTCCTAGGCACCTTCACTTGTTTCTGATCATTTTACACCAATAGCTTTTTTCAAACAGCTATGAGTAAAATGGATTTGTAACACACGCTCCTAGACACCTTCACTTGCTTCTGGGCATTTTATACCATTAACTTTCTTCAGACAGCTATGGGTAAAGTAGATTTGCAACACGATCCTTCATTTTCTAGGTTTATGAAACTCAGCCCGAAACTGAAATATTTTTCCAACTTGATTTTCCTTTTCAACTGCGTTTCGTTTTGCCTTTCACATTTCCTCTGAAAAAGTCCGGATATTTTACTAACATCCTTTGTATAATGTTCGTGTCAAGGTTTGATTATCAGCTGAAACTCTTTGTGCTGATGATACTTTGCTTAAATTTAAATGTCGTCTTAGTTACTGCTGAATTTATATGTTGAAGAAGTCCGATTTATTTTGGATCAACAACATTTGCTTACAACAGTAATAGTTGATTTTTTTAATGTTACCGTCAGAAGGAGCAGTAAATAAACTAGAAAGCATGCAAATCACAGATCATTTTGAGAAACGCGAAAACAGTTGCTAAAAAAGTTGGAAATTTGAACCGTAGAATGCTAATGATTTAGGTTTGATTCGTCTGTCTTGTCTTCGTTTGGCTTGATTGCATCAGTAGTTGCATTCTGTGAGTAACAATTTTTACATCATAGAAAGAATGCCAGCCTACAAAAATTATCATGCTAATAAAAGTGAAGGAGACAATTCTGCTTTGGAATTAGTGTCCAAAAGAATTTTTTATCATAACTTTTACACTGGCAGAAGAACGCGAGTGAAATATTTGATTAAACAATAAAATTGGTTTGAATTTCACGACAACAAAAAAAAAATAGTTGGAAATTTTGTTTAAAATTAATTTTGAAAAAAAATATTAAAATTAAAGAAATATTTTCATTTTAACAAAATGTTTTTACTGAAAAGCTATATATATATATATATATATATATATATATATATATATATATATATATATATATATATATATATATATATTATTTTAAGGTGGTGCAAAAATATATTTTGTACAATAAAATGCCCCAGTTTGGTTTGTAAGGTTTACTAACGCAAGAGCCATGCTTGGCTATACTGCGTCAATCGTATGGTAGATAAACAATAAAATGCTCCGAAGTTACTGAGGAAGCATGTTCCAATTTCGGTTTATTTTTAATTATTAAATATCTGATTAAAATCTTGAAAAATAATCTTTGTTAGTGAACACCTATCATCCAAGACGTAAATAAGTGCCAAACTTCGTATCTCTATGTGCGACGGTTGCATTCTGTACGTAACACGCACGATTACGTCTCACAACTTACAGAATGTATGCCAGCCTAAAAACTTTATCATATTAAAAAACATCGAAAACAAAATTCAGATCTCTATCGTCCTGTGTTTTCTCATGCGAGTCGAAATAGCAAAAATCTAAAATAAAGAGTATTATCTAACTCGTATTTTGAGAATTTCTGAAAAAAAAAATCCATTTTTATAAATAAATATAAATAAAATACAGGGTGGTCATAAATTATTGGACCCATTTCAAATATTAATTTTAAAAAAAGCCCTATAATGTAGCACCTTCATTTTTTTAAATGAGAGAGTAGCTGAAAAAGTTTTTTTTTTTCAGATAGGTAACGCGCCGTTGCGGCGCTCTAAATCTGCAGAAGAGGGAGATTCTTACTTGGAGACTAACAATTTCGATACTCTAGGTGAAAACATCTTTGAACTGTTACAATTGATTTGCTTTCGTGGAACCAGAGACGTGACTTCTGTTGCACTGTAGCCATTTTGAGACTTGCCTTCTGAATCTCCCGCTGCAGCAGATTTAGTGCGCCATAACGGCGCGTTACCTATCTGAGGGGAAAAAAAAACGTTTTTAGCTACTTTCTCATTTAAAAAAAAACGAAGTTGCTATATTACAGGGTTTTTTTTAATATTAGTTTTTGAAATGGGTCCAATAATTTATGACCACCCTGTATTAATATAATATAAATAAATGCATTGCTAACATGTACCAATATGGTGTTGCTTTAGGTAGAGAAGCGGACTCTTGTAGGAAAGTGCAGACCCGCTTTTATTTATAATTGGTTTATTTTGACTTTTATCTTCAATATATTTTTAAAATATAAGTAATAGTGAGGGTACGAAAGAAAAAGAATAGTAAAAGAGAGAGAACATGAAAGTTGTTGTTTTGGGAAATTTCCCTTAATTAAATGTGGTGATCTATGCTTTTCAATTGAGAAAATTCAAAATTTAGGTAAATTGTCTATGATTATTTTTGATACTAGTTAGTAGATGATAACTTGCTGAGATAAATTACAATTCTACTTTTTATTAATGAGGTACATGGAATTTTAAAATTATTCGGATGATGTTTTGGTAATAAAATTCAAGGCTGAGTTAAATGCCCACCAAAATTTATACTAGCACACCTGGAATTTGCTCCTGCCAATTTCAGTTTTTTTATGATATTTTTTCTGAATTTTTTACGTTGTTTCTGACTTTAATAGTGAAGTTATTGCATCATAATTGGGATAAAAGCCAGCCTCGCATGTATCATAAGTTTGTTTTGTCTAGTCTGCGGACCTTTGCCGTTCATTTGATATTAGCGAGCGCTCAAATGTTGACTGATACGCGCAGATATCTCAACTTTCGGAGAAGTTCCCAGTTCATCTGAGGCGCTGTGACTTGGTAGTAGATGCTTTGCTTCGAAGCGGAATAATTGCGAGTTTAAACACTGGCGCAATCGGGTAAATGGCGCAGCGGCATAGTATTACTTTTTCGTCTCTCTCGGCATAACTGTCTTAAAAAGAAAAAAACAGTATTATTTTGTCTTCATAGTGGCCGGGGCATCTATAGTTCCCACTGTCACTCCCTCGTCGTTACACCACTGAGTTCAAGACCCGATATCAATGAATATGCGCCATTTATAGGGGCTTGGTGCCAGTGGTGTAACGAGTGGTGGGCAAAGGGGGTAAAGATGCCCCGGAAGCCAGTTTTAGAGGGCGTAATGGAGACAAAACATTAGTGCGTTAATGTGGTTTTTAAAGTCAATTATGATGAGGGGGCTATGCCCTTGGCGCCATTTACCAATAACTACGCCACTGATGGCTTAGGGGGGGGGCGAAAAAATGATATTACGCTCTTGGCGCCTCTTACCTTTGCTACACCACTGCCTGGTGCATGCCAAATTAGGCGCCGTGGGTATACTGATACGGCGTAGAAGTTAGTAGAGGCTGTTGTAGACATAGTTATGCGATCATGGTTCAGGACGAGGTTTTCTTTCAAGTGGCATAAGTAAATGACGCCCAGGGCATATCATTTTTTAGAGCAAGGGAAATTGGTGCAGCTGCATAGTATCACTTTTTCGCCCCCCCCCGGTGTAACTGGATTAAAAAGTGAAAAAATGCAGTAATATTCTGTTTTCAAAACGCCCAGGGCATTTATAGTTCCCCTTGTCTCTCCATCGTAAATACACTACTGAGTTTAATACCTGATTTGTCGTGCACACATATGGGCCTGGTGCATGTCGGATTTGTTACCGTGGCCGTGGGTATAATGATATGGTGTAGAAATTAGTAGAGGGTACTGCCGTCCTGGTCATCTGACTATGGTGTAAGGATCCACTCTAAGGCAATTAACAAAAAGAGCGATCTCCAGCCAAATGTAACTCCTTGGGGTTAAGTTCATGACGACCCCGGTGTCCGGAGAGACCACAAGGAGAGGTGAAGTAGCAAGAGAAGGACGCAACGACGCTTCTTCTTTTTTTGTCAACATGACACTAGAATAACATTTTTGACCATCCAGACTGTCTTCAACAGGGGTGGTGCCAGTGTACTTGTCTTCTTGTATAGTCGGTCGTGCTTGGCGGACTCTAATACCACTCCTGGTCTTCAACCACTTATTAACTCAAAATTCCTGTAAATACGTGTAAAATATTTTGCAAATTAAATATTTAGTCTAGAAACTGGTGTTTCTGAATTATTTTGTCTAACAGGCATTGGGACAATGCTTTAACGAAGATAAACGACGGTCTTCCAAGACCGTAGCAAAAAGGCAGGAAATGACAGAGAAAGACTAAAAAGATTGTTATTTTTACTCATGGTTCGGGGGCGAGAGTTTATTTCCAGTGGTGTGGTGGAAGTAAGAGGTGCCCGGTGCATAGCATGATTTGTTTCGTCATCTTTGGCTCAGCAAGGGTAAATCGCGCTCTGGGTCTGGCATTATTTTTTCACCCACTTACCATATATAACTTTAAAAAATGACATAAACGCGATAGTATTTTATCTCCATAGCGTCCCCTATGAATGGCTCCGGGGCATATGTAATATGTAGTCCTCTTGCCCTCCGGTCGCTACAACACTGTTTCTTCCCTAGTAACTCTCGTGTAACTTCTAATATCATTAATCTAACAATCTAAGTCAAATCTTTTGGCCTTTTTTTATATATTAATACTCAGAGGCATATTAAGCCAATTTGGGACGCATGATACTTAAATTCTAAGGGGTCCATCAGAAAATATCAGATTTTGACGTTACTATTAAATGCGTTTGATATATACAGTAAAACCCCGGTTAACCGAACTCGGGTTATTCAAACTGCCTCTGAAATCGTAAATCCAAAAAACACGTATTGTAATTCACGGAAATAATCGCGAAGGCGATACTTTTTTTGCTACGATATCCCCACTTATTTCTTTTAAACCTCCCCAAGAAGGTCAGTGATTAATTTCAGAATGCTAAAATTAAAATTAACGGGTATTAACAATATTAATTACGATACTGTTTGCCTGTGCCTCTCAGGCGCATTGCGTCCGAACTCGCCGGTGCGAATATTGGGCCCGACAGAGGATCAACTTTAATAAAGAACATGAGTGTAGCCTACAAAGAGAGTCTTCAATTCGTTTTACCCTCAAAACATTTCAAAATTAAATACTGAAATTAGATGGAAAATAGCAGTTCATGGTTTAACCGAAAAAATTTTCATCCGAAACGAGGCCCCCCCCCCCCTTTAGCCCGGTTAACCGGTGTTGTACTGTATATTAAATTATTATTACTGTATATTACCTTTCTTTCAATTACAGACCCTTTTCTAACTTGGTGCCCTTGCCTTTAATCAGACCCTGGCAGTACTTGATATTTGAACCGTTTCAAGGAATTCAGGGATTGGACAATTCATTAATGGACTCGAATTAAGTCCTATTCTTCGAGAATGTTCTACCATTCTTCTAATGTGACGACATCAATTCCCTTCAAACGTGTTCTCTGTGTACGTTCAAAGGTATCGAATATTTCTCTCCCTTCTGAGATCGCCCCTTCTCTCTGCCGGATCGTCTGCTGTTCGGGGAAGGGGGTCGGAAGCAGGTTGTTGGAAGAAACCTCTTCCTCCTCGCCGAAAACTGTCCTCTGCAATCTATTTCAACCTGCTAAAAGATAGCCGGCATCATCAAAAAGAAAACGTGCTCTCGAAACTCGCTCGCTGCTGTCTCCGCCTCCCACTACGTCTTCCGTGACGTCACCGCTCGCTGGATGCGATATCGATTTTTTGACCGAGTTGAGTTGAGAGGAGCCTGGCTACCTGAGTTTTGCAGCTGCGGTAGGGCCACATTACAGATACCATTAGCGATTCTTAATTAGAGGGGTGGAAGCATTTTGCTGAGTAGTTTCTCTCCTCTCTTTTTATCTTTATTAATCTTTTGTTTTCTTCGGGCAACCAGATCGATTCGGGAATGGTGGCATCGATGGAATGTGGCCAAATATATCGATTAATGGACTGCGTTTTCCCTTTTCGTAAATGGTGTGTAACGGCTTATGTATCTAAGGATAAGGTTATTTTCCGGCGGATATTTTTAACGGTGGCAGCAATGCATTCCGATCATCTTGCCTGCTACTGCGACAGAAATAGTCTTATTTTCCAGTTTTCGATACCTGAATGTTTCTAACGCTTTCTTGGGGAAAAAATTCGCCAAAGTTGGTGCGGGGAAAAATATTTTTTTTCTTTTAAAAAGTGTAAAATAACTGAGCGTCACTCGTAAAACATGTCGCATTTTTGTATGATAGGGTTGGTAAAATCGGGTATGGAAAAAATTGTAAATATTCGTAACAATAACTATTTCTTTTTGTGGTGTTTGTTTTTATAATACATTGAAACTTCGAGTAACCGTCATCTCGCGGATCAAGGCTGCGATGGATAACCAAATAGACGGATAACAGAAATCACTTAATACATGTGTGCAGTGACGTAATTTGACAACTGGCTTGGGACGCAAATATACACATATTGAATAATACACACATAATAATACACACATATTGTATTTAATTTTACAAAGCGATCAATACAAACTTCAATATCAGAGTAGTAATGTACAGAAATGAAGGATTAGATTTTTTAGACGACAAAGGATAACAGAAACTGACGGTTAATCGAAGTTTTACTCTATTTTAATTATATAAGGCAGTGTCTCCCATTGTCTGAACCACGGCCCCCTGAAGAATCTCGACTTCCTCACTAAGCGCCACAGATATTATATTATTTTCATGATTTTATAGTACTGTTTTGAGTACCCGCAAACCATTTGTCTTGGAAATTTGTTGCTTCGTTTCTATGATTATAAAACCTCATTACTGCCTGAGAATGCTACGTTATAATACCTAAATAGTGGTAATTTCTTGAGTTTTGAGCAACGTCTAAACCTCAAGGTCCAGCTTGATTTGCTCTGACTGATTGAGGAATTCATGTTTTTCTTGGCATTCATACCTCATCAATTAAAAATAACTTCGGCAAAATGTATCAAAGAATACAATGCCATAGATCAGCGGTTCACAAACTTTTTGGTTGCGCGGACCAGCTGTTGTATAAAAAGTATTTGGCGGCCCACAAACTAAATGTACAAGTAAAAAAATACCAACACATGTAATACATTTATTTATTACTAGAAGATTTGTGCCCGTCTAAGACGGCCCACCATATTTCAGAACAGATTCACTCATGAAAGATGTATTACAAAGTCACGTGCACATTGGCAAATATTAGCAATAACGTCCATCCGATGCTTTGAAGATCCCATAATTTAGTGAAAAGTTCTGTATTTATAATGTTTCCCAATATTCAGAAAAAAAAGGCTTATTCAAAATAAACAAACAAAAAAAAATGCTCCGATACTTCACAATTCAACAAAAACAAAAACGAAAGTTTTCTAATAATAATAGCATGAAAAACCGAACTCATGAATCAATCAGCAAAAATAAAAAAAGAAATAAAACTGCTCAGAGAAAAAAATACACAAAATAAACAAAAAAATGCTGAAAGAAAATAAATTAATTCTGGTATAACTCCTATTTGTTATTAGCGGAATGAATCGACATAAAGTAAAAAAAAAGAATTTAAACTGCTGTCTGTGTCTGGTTTGAATCTCTTTTGGCACGTAGCCACGCCCGCATTCCTGAGCGTTACCGATTTCGATGGAGTTTTATATAAAGTAATATATCGTCTTCGTTCAGGTAGAAATCGCGAAGGCCACAAAAGCATTTTGGCGGATTACTGCAGTCAATTAGAATTTGCAATTAATTTTTTCGTGATAGAAACCTATTATCTCAGCAACAGTAAATCAATCGCAGGAGCTAGAAATCTGTAAAATAATTTTTACTAGCTATCACAACGAGTCAAAATTAATTGAGTTTAAACTAATCGCATCTCGAAACTATAGTTTTGCGCTTAGTGACTTTTGCCTAAACAACGATATGCACTTATATGTCAGCAATTAGTAAAGCTTTCTGTAAAAGGATTAAAATATATTGTTTATAAAACCGAAAAAAACAAGTGACGATTCTTGAAGCTTCCTTGGCTTCGACTCTTGACTAGCGTTCAGAGGACCATATGTTGGGGAATAGATCATCACATTCAGCAACAGCATTGTTCTGCGGAAAATGTCTCGGAAACCCATACTTAGAGTCGGCCTATGAAAGCCAGAGAATGGAGTGTGCTCAAAAGCATATTTTATGGGAAGAAATGGCTCTTCAAGAAGGTAAAGAATGGAATTTGTATTGTCTTTAGCGCCTGGAACTCATATGGTCACGAGATCAGGAAACAAAAATGATTGCCAACAGATAACGATGCATTGAATTCCTAAGCTCTGAGAGAACACATGTGTTTCTAATTCGCATCTTTATCACTTTAAGGCAGAGGTCCCCAACCTGTGGTAGTTAGGGGTACGTGAAATCAAAATTGGTAATGGCGGAAACAAGAAAAAACATAAAGGATTAAAAAAGTTACAGAATTTTATTTCCCCAAATGAATACTTGCTATTTAATAACTATAACACTTGAATATTTGATTATTACGAAGTGTAATTTTTAGCTGTCCTTATAAGTTTATGCGAAATTGTTACAATCCGGCTTTCGTTTGTTTTGGCGTTGAACTATTATTATTGTAGAAATGGAATAAAAATGTAAAATCAAAAGTAAGTCCTGCAAATGTTATGAATTCGAGTCATTTGACTCTTAATTTAAACCTAAGCCCGTAACATCATTGATAAAACTTCTTTGCATAGACGGATGATTGGTGGTGGAGTAGGAGGTACCCGAAAATATAAGAGTAATCAAGTGACACGCGAGCGAAAAAAGTTTTGGTACCTCTGTTTTAAGAGGTAGAAATTAAACGATCTCTAGTCCGAAGGTTCCTAGATTCGTATTCAGGGCGGATTTATAGATTTCTACGCCCTAGTCCAAAGCACTTAATTCTACGGTACATTCACGGCAACTATAGAGATAGGCGATGTACATGTGCTGCTAGTTTATTTAATGCTTATGGATGAACTTAAAAAACAGTATTTTATATGGTCTTTTCAAAATAATACAGAATTCTGAAAATATTTTATTGTAATTTATTTTATGTTTGCGCCCTCCGATTGTTGCGCCCTAGGCCGTGGCCTAGGTTGACCCTATAGGAAATCTGTCCCTGTTCGTACTTTTGTTCCAAAACATCGCAACATGATAATGTTTTAGGCTTGATTCGTGTGTCTTGTCTTCTGGCTTGAATGAATCAGCCGTGGCATTCTGTGCCCAACAATTTTTAGGATCACGCTGTTTGCAGAAAGAATGCCGGTGTAAAAAAGATTATATTTTTAAAAAAAGCGGAAGTGGAACTTTGAAGTTAATGTCCAAAGAAAGCATTTTTTTTATCATAAGATTAACATCGGCATAACCACGCGAGTGAAAGATTTGATGAAACAATAAATGCGGTTTGAATTTCATTACAATCACAAAAATTATGGTTACATATTGTGCTTAATATTCAGTTTGGGAAATTTATTCAAACTGAAGAAAAATTGCACGGAATTAAAGTGTTGTAAATATGCTTTTGGGCCAATAATGTGCCGTAAAGTCATTGAGGAAAGACATTAAAATCTCGATTAATTTTTAATTAATTAAAAATCTGATTTGCATTTTGAAAACCCTTTCTTAGTGAGCAGATACTATCTAAGAAGTACCTATGTACCAAATTTGGCAGCTCTAGGTCCAATGGTCTGACTTGTAGAGCGTTTTGAACGAACAGAACGTATGCCAACCTAAAAATATTATTATCTTAAAAAACAGAAGTTATAAAGAATGCAACAATTTTTAATATCCTAATCACTAATATCGCTTCAATCAATCGATTAGAAAAAGTTTCACTTTCATTCGACGTTCAGCCATGCTATGATGTTCGTCTTTGACGCGTTAGACCAATCGACTTGAAGAAAGTTTTTCAACATTTAAAATAGAGAAAGAAATCCCTGATAAATGATACTACACGGGAAGAGAACTCCTTAGGAACTAAAATCCAAACAAACGTTTTTTTTTTTCACAACGTACGATTTAATTATCGTTGCGCATTCTGCAATCAAAGTACTGGATATCCTGCTGAGTATCAAGTATGTGAAGGAACTTGGGTTATATCCTACATCGGTAGTCAACTCTTGAATGCGATAATTAAAGTTATTTTCCACAACTATGACGTATTCAACTGGCTTGTGCAGGACTCAAAGATGGAACGCATATTGGTAACAAACTAAACTTTAATAAAACATAACAATGATTTAAAATAAAGTTAAAGTAAATAATCTTAAACTCAACATGTGAACATTGTACAGATGATAAAAAAGAGAGAGTTCTACTGTTCATAGCGCAAACTGCACGGGCGCGCAGGAATGATGTGCTGTTGCCACAAGTACCTAACACTATTCAACAACAAAAAATCAGATGCTACTGTCGGCTCTTTGTTCATATTTTAGGGGAATCTTTTCAAATATCACAGAATACCTTGGCGCGTTTATATTCCATTCAGAAATCTCGGCAGTGAAATGAGAATAAGCTCGTATTTTTCTCACTCTTTAATAAATTTAACGAAAATGGACGTGCTTACTGACGTTAATTCACCGTACCTTATCTATGAAAAGTATTGTGCAGTGAATATGAGCTTGCACACAAATTCGAGTGAAAATTGAATGTATGTTGAAAAGAAGTGCCAATATAAAATTTCAGTAAGCTTTCCAAAATAAAACAGTTTCAAATAAATGCGAAATATATAAATAGAATAAATTAAAAATTCTTAAAAACATTTTTTTTAATGTACTCTACGAATGCTATGATCAAAAAGCAACAGAAAATAAGCATTAAATCAGGGATATATAAAAGCAATATAACTAAAAATATATAAAAAGCACATAAAAACTTCATAAGAAATTTTTTAAAGAAGTAAACATAACAAACCAATAGAATTCACGAATCAAAAATTTTCAAATTCCTTAAGTTCATGATGGAAAATTTCTTCAAAGATGCTATGAAATAAATTGCTTAAGATGTTTCATAATAACCAGTTATTGCATTATAGCTGCATTAAGTTCTAACCAATATAAGATTTTTAGATAATTCTATTTTAACCTCCATGAATAAATACCCTTTCAGATAAATCAATGACTTTGAATTGCTTCAGATTTTTCACGGTGGCTAATTATTATATTCCAGTTGTAGTAAATTCGTGAGAAACCAACCTTTACAATATTTTTAGAGAATATTTTTGTTGGCATTAGAATCATAAATTCTTATCAACGGGATAAACGAACTGACGCCATCTCGCATAGTGAAAAAGTGTAAACAAGTTGTTGATAGTAATATGACGTCATCTGACGAGCGACTAATCAGATTTTCTTTAGGTATTTTCCAGTGTGCGGGATGGCATCGGGAATATGTAAATCGCCCAGAAAGGGTGAATATAAGTGCGTATTCTTTCTCTGTGAATCGGTAGGTAGTAAGGACTGGTGTGTTTGTGTATTTTTGCCGTGAGGCTTTCACAGTCCAAAATGTTTCTCATCTGTATATATTTCATCAATAAATGTTTGTCATCAATAATGTTTGTTGCCTTCTGAGAAGTCTTCCACACCAAAAATGTCTTTAAAGATTCCACTGACGCGATTAATGGTTGCTCTGCTGAGCCTTCAACGTCATTTGACGATGAAAAAGGCTAACAATTTTTAACCTCCATGAATGCCTTAAGATTTCTCATTGTGATCAATTATTGTTTTAAATTTGTAAAGAACCAACAAGTTTTGGGAAATACTACTTCAGCCTCTATGAATGTCCTAAGATCTTTCGTAGTGACCAATTAATTACATTCCAGTTGTATTAATTTCGCGAGAATTTAACCAATTCTTGCATTCCAGTAATGTTAAGTTAGTGAGGAACTAACCATTACAATAATTTTAGAGACCTTCTCAGACAAAAACCTCCATGAATGCTCTTCCAGACAAAGCAATCACATTTAATTTCTTGAAGATCCTTCATAGTCACCAGTTAATTCATTCCAGCTATATTAAATTCCTAAGAACCAACCAATTCAATATTTTTAAAGAATATTACTTTAACGTCCATGAATGCTCTAAGAATTTTCATCGTGGCCAGTTATTCCATTCCAGCTGTCTTAAGTTTGTGTCAAAGCAACCAATACAGTATTGTTAAAGAATATTATTTTAACTTCCATGAATGCCATTCCAAACAAAGCAATCGCTTTTAAGCCCCCACTCACTCCTGTCAAAATCGCCAAAATTTCTGAATAAGACGGCAACGTCAACCACCGTGCGCCCAAGCCACTTCCAAGTAATTTCTGGAAGAGAAAGATTTTCCAGTTAAAGTCTCGCGGCATTTAATGGGATGGAAAAGAGCCAGGACCGAAGTGCCTCCATAACGACATATAAGCCAAGTAAATTGATTAGTTCTCTGAGAGCGAGAAAAAGAACAATTTCAACGCCGCGCATTCCACTGCCAGAGAAAAGTCCCCACTTTATTTTCTCCTCTGCTCCAATAATTAAAACTGTCTTTTGCCTTCTCGCGCTCTTTGTTTCACCCCGGGGAGGTTCCTTAATGGTGGGTAACTGCAACTGGACTGTGACACTAAAGAGTAATGCCTCCGAAATGTATTACTTAAAATGGGGCTTAAAAATAATTCATTAGTTTAATGTGGCGTGTGCGAATTGCCAGCTGCATCAACAATAGAATGCGCAACTCCTGCTGTTGCTAGCCAGGATTTGGAAGATTTTGATGCTCTAAGATAATATTAGCTACCAGCAGTTCTAAGATGTCTCTTAAGAATGTCTGTCACAAGTATAGTACTTAATTACATTTCGCAGCAAAGTTAGTTTTTAAGTGGCAGCGTCAGCAACAGAATGCTTCATCAGTGATAACCAGAATTTGGGAACATTTTACTATTTAGTAGTTGTAGGATGTCTCTTTTCATTTAGGAATAAAGTTAGTTTTTCAGTAGCTGCGTCAGCGACAGAATACTTGATCGGTGATGACAACCAGAAATCGGAAACATTTTGCTGTTTCGATCAGGTCTTCTTAAGACTCCAAGTGGGGTCATGAAGTATGATTTTAGGGTAGAAAAAACTTTTGCAGATGGCATTTTGTCCACATTTTCCATGTTAATAGTTCAAAATAATGAAGAAATTTATTGTGGAATATTATTTTGGGGTAGCAAAAACTTTGGAAAGATTATCTTTCGTCCGAATCTTCAATGTTAGTAATCGAGAATTAATAAAAAAAAATCTTGCAGCTGTATAACATTTCATTGATTGGTGAATATTTCATGTATCACCAACTGCATTAGATCAATTTTTTTCTGTTTATTATTATAAATAACGCTTCAATTTCTCATCTTCTTTTCCTGTGTAACTGTATGACAGGGGTCACTAAAAATGTTTTCATACAAAAATGAAATCGCGAGTGGGAAAAGTTTAAAAACCTTCATTAGCACTATCTGCAGATGAATGTACGATGTGCCATCGCTTGCATTAGAATGGTAGCAATAAGTTGTAAAGATTTTACTTTGAAAATATTTTACTCTATTTAAAGATTAGTAGTCGCCATACTGTTTAAATGCAATGGTATGTTTGTTGTACTCACTTGGAAATAAGGCATTGGTAAGATTGTTCTGAGCTAAAGACATCGAGTATGTTGGAGTAAGGATAGTCTGTCAACTATTCATTAACAGCTGAATGTAGGATTCGTCCTATTGCGTTTAGATTAAAAATAATTATTGCAGTAAGGATAGTCTATCAACTATTACATTAACAGCAGAATGTAAGATTCGCCCTATTGCGTTTAGATTAAAAATAATTATTGCAGTAAGGATAGTCTATCAACTATTACATTAACAGCAGAATGTAGGATTCGCCCTATTGCGTTTAGATTAAAAATAATTATTTGATTCGTAACTTGACACACATTTAAGGACATACAAATTTCGGCCACTAGCAGTTTTAAACGCAACTCATTTAAATTAATTATAGTAGGTGTCGGATCTGAGGCCTACCGAAGCAGATCTCACACCAAACCTGACATCTTAGAATACAACCAAATGCTGGCTTTAAATAAAAAGAACCAGCAGACAAACATGTAAAAATACTCGTCATACGTGCATATTTTGGGATATCTTGTAAATATTTAGCCGTCTACTTTTGCGCTTGAATATACGTTTCCGAATTACTAGATACAATAGTCATCTTTCACTTAAAAGAATGTGTATGTGTTACCATGCATCATGTGCACAATGTTTTCGAAAACTGCACCTCCATCCTGACGGGCACCGACAATGCAACACTTTTTAAGACGCGACGCACCTTCAGGGAACCTCTTTAGCACGTCAAACCATAAAAACAGGCGTGGGACCACCGTGCAGAAACACCTCTTTCTCCAGCACGTGTGACCGATATTAGGGATGGAGGGGTTGACTTAGCCCTGAACTCGGAAGGGGTGTGAATCCCTCGCGGATTCTAAGGGGGAGAGAAAAAAAAGAATGGGGTCACCAGTTCCTTTTCCGCGCGGAAATGTCGTCACCTAAATCTTAAGAAAAGAAGGCAGAGGGGTGACTTACTCGAAGAAGAATATGTTCGTTGACCTGTTTATCCCCCCCCCGGCGCCCCCCCAAAACGGGGAGACAACCCGGAAGTGAAAATCAGGTGAGGAGTGCACCCCGTTTCTTTTCCCTTTTAAATTTTTAAGATGTTATTTATGTAGAGAAAGGGGGAGGGAACGCTCGTTTTTTCTAGTCCTCCCCTCTGTGCACCCCTTTCTGCATTCTTTAAGGTCACGTTCCTCTAGTGAAAGGAGAGGGGTGCGCTTTTTATTTTGTTTAAATTTTTTTTCCAACTCGTGAATTTCCGCGTGGGAAAAGAACGCGGATGTGGTGTGGAGATGAAAGGGGAGAAAACGAAAGTGGGTTGAATGGGTTAGGAGGTGCTTCTTTTTAGAATCTTTTATACTTTTTTTAAAAGAGAAACTTTCAATTTTGACCCAGTTTGGCTCCTTAGCAAGTGTGAAAAGGATTCTATTTTGCTTGAAAGACGTTGATGATGCACAGGCACCTGTTGGAGCTGTTCAGATACGAGACATGTTCTAGGTAAATATGATTTTTCAGTTACTGAATCGATCATTTACTAGATTTTTTAATAATAGGATAATTATGTCCTCTCAAAGTTTAGTTTTGAGAAAGTAAATTAGATTTTTTTTTATTATTAAAAGAATTTTTTTGCTATATATTAAATTTGGAAGCATCAAATTTAGAAAGTAAAATTCTTTTGACGAGAAACAGGAATATTATTTAATATAATTATGATTCGTAAGACAGTTTCTTGTAAACCGATTTCTTGCATTGAAAAAAGAGAAGAAAATCTGAAACCCTTCTGTATTTTTCTTATATCCCGTCTGCTCAGATAGGTGGCGCTTTCTGGAACTTCGTTTCGTTCATCGAATACCGTCAGAATTACTTCTTGTTAAGACATAAGAATATTTCTGAGAAATTCGGTATTAATGCGTGTTGTTTTAGTAATACTACTCGAATATTTAACAATATTTTTGTAAAAATTCGCTCAAACTAGTAAGACCTTTTCCAATTGAGAGAGAAAGAAATTAGGACATGGTGTATACCACAATATAATTATTGATCTTAACACTAAATGTACAAAACTGATAGGTGGTGGTTGCAAATCCTAGTAAAAATATCAGAGGCTTTCATTAGATGAAATGACATTGGACCCTTTAAACTATATAAAATATTTCACAATTCTAGATTTTGCGTGAAAGGCAGTAAACAGTTGAGAGAAATCTTGGTTTGCTTCTCGAGTTTGTGCGAAAATGTATGTAAAATGAACATTCTAGTTTATTGTACGATATTAGCAAAATTTCAACAAGTTATAACTTAATTATGTATGGCTTTGCAGAAAAGCTGGTATGCGTGTATAGTGCAATTATACCACACAGAGACATAGTCAAAAGAGATACCACAAGGCGATTTTCAAATGAACGGCTGTTTTCATCTCAAAGCTTTCCCAAATCTCAGTATAGTGGAACTTGGCAAATTCGGACGTTCTTAATTCGAAATTATCAGAAATTGGAATTTTTTCTCTGCTTTCTTCAATTTCCTATTGACATAATATTAAAATATCGTCCATAATTTGAATTAACTTGGTTAATTCGAGGTCGAAACTAAAAACTGTGAAAAATTGTTTTTGTCTTTTCGCTAGTTAAATACGTCAGTACCTTATGCCCTCAGTGATCGTCTGTAAATTATTTTTTAAGGTCTTTAATTCACTCCTGCCTTTACAGCTGTATAATGCATTCATTTAAAAAAGTGATAAAAAATGTCTTGCTTTTTCTAAAAACGTTGAATACAGATGTGAAATGTCAGAGCCAGATTTCCCATAGGGCGAATCTAGGCCATGGTCTAGGACTCAACAGTTGGAGGTCGCAAATATAAAAGAAATTGCAATAAAATATTTACAAACTTCAGAATTATTCTGAAAAGACCATATAAAATACTGTTTTTCAAGCACATTCATACACATTAAATAAAATGGCGGCACATTTACGTTGCTTATCTCTATAGTTGCGGAGAATGCACCAGGGCAGGGTATGGAGAATTAAGTGCTTTGAACTAGAGCGCAGAAATGTATAAATCCGGCCCTGTGGACTGCACTGCTTATTTTGAAGTTTTATATGCTTATGTTGTTTTCGAAGTACTGTATACTCTTTGTTTATTAAAATTATTTATATTTTGATATCATTATTATTAAAATTTATTAATTATAATTATAATTATCATCATTTTATTCATTGAAATTCTATACTGTTTATTTATTAACCATACATTATTTATTGATACTGTTTCATATTGAAAATAAGTCTTTTTTTATCATTTTTCGTTTAAAAATTGTCGTTTTCTGTTGTGCTCATTTTTAGACCCGATGTTTCTTGATTTGAATTTTTTTATGAATCGAATTTTTATTGCGATCCCTTTTACCTCGATTTAGCCGAGTTCCACTGTAGCTAGGGATAAAAACTAAATTTTCAACAATTTTGAAAAATTTATTACGTTGTGATAAGAAAGATAGATATTTCATACAGGGAATAGTGAACGATTTTTATATATGAACATAAGAAATAAAGTGAATTCATGTGATGTCATAGCCACATGGTAACCGCCACCACGCGTGTCATCTGACATCTAACTACACCTTGCCTTACGCTATACTGTGACGTCACGTTCTTTGTCCTTCCGCAAGAATACATTTGATGTAGTACAGGTGTGGGAAATGTATCTTAACAACTTTAGTATTTAATAACTTCAAAACTATACTAGATAATAACAAACGGTTTTCAACATGCGACAAGTTAGGTCATAAAGTTTTTTTGTTTTCCAGGTGGCGCAGATTTGACGAAAAATGTGGACGCCACAGGAGAAAGTTCTGTGTGTAGCCTTGTTCACAAAGTCCGATACACAAATGCAACGTTAGCGTCTGAAACAGATGGATGTCCCACCACTTATTTATGGCAAACACTACCTGTTTCCATAAATGACGTACACCAATTCGAATAGTTGGTCAGGGCGGTTGTTCCCTTCCATACTGTCTTCCAAAGTTCCGTTGCACTTGGTATCGGACTTTGTCTCTATGAACCAGGCTACACACTGAGCTTTCTCCTGTGCCACATTTTTCGTCAAATCTGCGTCTACTGGAAAGCAAAAAAACTTAATGAGTTAACGTGTCACATGTTGAAAACCGTTTGTTATTGTCTAGCATAGTTTTAAAGTTATTAAAGTCTAAAGATGCAAAGATACATTTCGGACACCCTGCATATCACGCGAGCATGAATTGATCCCAATAACTTACAGTTTTCTATTGCTCGATATTCTAATATAATCTTCATTAGTATAACGTAACTTAACACCTAAGTGATCAAATGTGATTGTTGCAATCCAGTTAAAATAATTTAAGATCACATAGGACGTTAAAAACAAAACTTCTCAATCTCTTAGTTATTACTATAAAATTATCATAACAATAATATGGTATGTTTTTTATGCTGTAAAAAGAAAAAAATGAGCGAATTCGTTGTTACTTTTCCGATAAAATATGAATACGATGTATTAAAATATTGCAAAATTTCAAATTATTCCATGAACATCAAAATATTATGTAAAACATTTTTTCCAGACCAAAATATATTTTAGTTCTATACAATATTTTGCATGTTTAAGAGGGCTGAAATTAGAATGCTTGCATCAAATCTAGAATTAGTTGAGATTTCTTTAAATATTTGTAAAATTCATTGCAATAATAATGCACGAGTACCCTTAATACAGAAAAATAATACTCATGAATGATTTATTTATCAAAATTCTATGCTTAAAAACACGGGAAAAATATTTCAGAGTTGCAATTAACAATATGATGCACATGGAGTATTTTAAAACATGCAATTCATAAAATTTTATTTGTGAAAATGCTAAGAAATTACTCAAAAAATCTATATAGCAGTCCACAATATCAATAAAATATGGTTATACTGAGCTAACGAAAAATCTTTCTCCAGATGATTGGTGGTAATCCATTTGCTAATAAAAGATTAAAATAAAAAAGTCACAATTTGTGTCGATTTTCCACACTTTTAATATTCATTGTACCTTTAAATTTTAAAACTACTTTTCTAATTTGTCTCTTTAAGTTCTCTGATGTATGTTATCTCAGAAGAAAATGCTCCTGTTTTGAAAACATTTCAGGCGTCTATGATATTTGAAACATAATTAAGCAGAACTTTTCCACCTCCGCTATATGTATTGACATTTCATAAAGAGTGAAAAGTTTTTTTTTAATCTTGAGTCTTATTTTATAAAAAGAATTATATTAATATGGCGTTTGTACTTATTGAAATCTCTTAAGTACCATCCCATGGACTTTCACCTGCATGCATATAAATTTATCTATCGTATCTTTAAAATAATTTATTACTTTTCCTGACATAATTTAGCTGTATAAAATCGTGCGAAATGGCACTTCTCAATTTCTTGATCACGATTTTAAAATGTCATAATTATTACTTATTACTTATTTAATTCTGAAGACTTATTGAAATCTTCAGAATTCAAAGTAAAAAAGTAATAATTAAAAAAGTAATAAAAAACAATTTTAATCAATTTTCCTAGAAGTGAATTAATTAAAATTGCTTTTGATTCAAATGATTATTGATTTAAAATTCTATTGAAATAATATAAAACAATTCAAAACCATTCTTTTTATAGGCAGAGACAATGAAAGTTGCAGAATATGGGTAAAGCTAAACGATATATAATTATGGCCGGCTTAAAGTCTTGAATATAATTCTAATATACTGAGAAATGAATGATATATTTGAACAGAATTTAGTCATAACCCTTAAAGGCCCAGTGTTGCTTTTAAGCAATATACCCAATTTTGTCTTCTAATTCCCAATTTTGTCTCTTGAGAATAAGACTGAAGCTCTGATGCATGTTGTTGCCAATAGGATACATACTGAAATGTTTATTAAATTAATTTACAACCTATAGATGGCATCTTGAGTACTGCTTAAAATGTAAGAATAAATTGATGTTTTTCACTCGAGGCTGCATCTTTTAGTTTTGTTTGTACGCTTGAGAATACCATATTTCATTCTACAATTTTGAAGGAAATTCCTTATCCGTATTATTAGTTATTAAAATTAATATGTGTTTGACATTATAGAATTTTATCAAGGAAATTTTTTTCTGAAATAAAGCCCAGTGTTGTCAGTTGGTAACAAACTGTTTTTAGCCATAAACCATAATTAAAACAAAATAGGGGTTTTAAAAATATTTTTTCGTTGTTTTATTCAAGAAATAAAAGTAAAAAAACATTTTAA
The DNA here is from genome assembly GCA_013235015.1 of Araneus ventricosus. Taxonomy (NCBI): domain Eukaryota; kingdom Metazoa; phylum Arthropoda; class Arachnida; order Araneae; family Araneidae; genus Araneus; species Araneus ventricosus. Next base: position 1,184,551 of record BGPR01000078.1, read on the forward strand.
AATCAATTTTTTAAAAAATCGGGCCTTTAAGGGTTAAACATCAGTGGTTGATTTTTTTTCGTGCAATAAAATTCTATATCCTAAGCGAAAGTTTCTTACATTCATGGAGCTCTTGGAAGACGCGTAGAAATACATATCATTCATATGTTCATCAATAGTTAAATTTTAAATAGAGTGGTCCTTACAATTTTAGTTTCCATAACAGATGAGAAGCAGATAAAGGTATTTTCCGAGACTGAACAATATCCACGATATCATTGGTATATCATAATAATATTGTGTAACATCATTTTCTATTACCGTAGAAGCTCGAGAAAGCACTCTTGTTGTCTGTGACTTCCCTAATCAATTTGCTAGTGTCTATACTATTACACTTAAAAGCAATAGAAAAACATAACAGTTTTTTTTCGTACAGAATAATACACCTTTTATCTAGTGGAACGTTACATTTTATAGTTCAATTTTTCTAATTTTTTGTGGCTCCTATATAAACGAAATAGTAACTACATATTCTGTATTAACATTATCGTATTCCTGTTAGCAAAATAATCGTTTACTTTTATATATCGTATATTAAAATATTACCTTGATTCTGAACAATGAACCAGGGTTGTCGGTATTAAATTTTCACGTTATCCGAAGTAAACATATCATCATCGCTTCTTAGACGTATTTGTTGCAACATTTTCACATTTGTTGCAAGTAAATAAATACTTCTCCGATTCTCATCAGCAAAAGAGCCTCCACTCAATTTTAATTTTCTAAAAATACAGTAGATTCTTGATTATGAAGTCTCCATGTACTATTCGGTCTAGTTAAAAAAATAGTTCTCAGTAATAAAATGAGGAATAATTTATTTTGCCAAGGAGTTGGACATTTTTAAAATCAAATAAAAAACTGTCAGTTTTAATTCTTTCATCCTAGGCCTATACCTTTTGACATAAATGTAATTATTTATCAATGAAGAGTAAAAGAAGCTTAAATAACTTTGAAAAGAATTTAGCCTTCGTTTTATGTCAATGATTTATTTATTTTAAAACTTCAAGCTTCTTCTGTACAGTGTGATTTTAGTTTCCTCCAAGAAAATTAAATATTTTTTGTGATAAATACTTACAAAATTTTCTAATAAATATCAATCTTAAATTGCTATTATTTAAGAATTATGTAATAAATGAATTGCATCAATCGAGAACATGCAATTTCCTTTTCTTCCGAAATTTCAATTATTACTTTCTTGGAAATTTTTAATATGAGAAGAATTTAAATTCTTGTTTAAATATTAAATTTTTTAAATGTAAGTGAGAACTGCTCTTAACATTCTGTATTCTCGTACTTCCAATAAACTTTCAAAGCTATTTCTTTGTAACATAATTGTATTTTAAAATGATAAAAACTTCGAGAGCATGATCTTCTTAATTCAGACCTTATCCCAATCACTGCGTCGGGGGAATGGAATATATTATATTTAAAATTTTATATAAAGGATAAAAAATCTTTTATCATCTAATTTTGGAAATTTTTATTGTTCATTTCGCTCATTATTAAATGATTATTCGTCATTGTGTCACGATTATTTTTTTTTCCAAACTGAATCATTTCGCATTATGTTATTTATCGAAATAAGTAAACAAATATGTTATGTTCAGGTTTTTGAAAAATGGCTGCTTCCATCCTAATGATGAAGCTTGTTTAACATGTATTTTGTATGAAAAAAAAATCTAAAAATAATTTCTACCAATATTGCAGTTTTTATTGCACATGCTTATAAACATTTATAAATTATTTACTTATAAATACTTACCTATTGTATAGTAACGGATTCGGAAACCCTCCGCGCTTTTGCGCATGCGCCAGGAGGAGTTATTTTCATAAAAATAGGGGGAAAGTGAAGAATGGAAAGGCGATGTTTACATTTACTGAGCATGATCTAACAAAGAACTCCGGAAATGCGCTCATATGACTCATTGCCTGACACCTCTTTCCGGTGTAAAATCGTCCAAAACTGGTAGTCTCGGAATCCGTTGCTCAACTATACTTGCTTAAAGCTTATATACTTAAATGCATACTTAACGGTTCGTAACTTAAATGCATACTTAAAACACGACTGGTATACTTAATTGCATACTGAAAAATTTATAAATAACTCTAAATATGTCGTAAAAGAGACAATTTGTTTTTGTAAGGACTGGAAGAATTTGTGTTATCTATGGTTGTAAAGTTTCATTTGAAAAGATGAAGATGCTTGCTTGATTTCAATAATTTTATTATTAAGTCTTTCAGACCTGGCGTCCGGTATACCCGGCATCAAATTTGAACTGCTTCTATTAATTCAATAATTGATGAAATTACATACTGTTATTTTTATTTGATTCTCTACTTTCGTATCATTATTATCTTTGCAAGAATTTTTCTTTCTCTTTTCGGCGATGCAAGCATTTTATTTATGTAGTGGTTCCAAAACATCTCTAGAAAAACTTTGTTCTTCGTAAAGAGGAGTTCTGCGATGAATTCTGTCTTTTGAGTAATATTTTTGTATTTAATTCTTTTTTTACAATTTAAAATGCTTGTGCAATATTTTATTATCCTTTGGCAAATATTTTAGAATGAAATTTGTGTGATGTATCAACTTATGTTAATAGTAATATCTGGTACTCCGGTAAATTTGGATGCCGAACATGGATAACTTTCTAAATTTTTCACTTTCAAGCTTGGAATTTTATTTATAATAACCCTTTGCAGTAGTACACAGCACACCAAAGGAAAAAAGTTGCACTTCAATATTTCTTAATTCCGACAGGAGGGGTTAATAAAGAAACGTTTTTGATGTAATCAAGTTTAACCTTTTCTTTTGAGTGATAAAAAATGTTGAACCAGAAATTTCCGCCCCTCCCTATATAAGTCAGTCTAGACGCCACTAACCCATTAGGATCTCAGACTTCCTTCAGAGAAGTTATCTGTCTCTCATCTAAGATCTTGGTAGGTTGGAA
>BGPR01000078.1:1187547-1222243 GCA_013235015.1 Araneus ventricosus
CCCCATGCATAATGACTAAATTTATTGGTATTGAAGGAACATAGGAAAAATTTTCTGACTGGTATTATTCATAGTTTTGTGTCACATTGACCCAAAAAATGAACTAAAATTGTCCATTAAAGCGCTTTTTCAAAAATTTGCTTCCGAACCTAGACAGATATTAAAGAGAACCAGACTCAAAGATATACGGTGGAATTGGATCTTGAACTCGTGTTCGAAACTTTGCCACCAGCAGTGGAGAATCCAAGATATAGGTCTGGGGTGGGGACTGAGGCCATAAAAATTTTTTTATCGTCGTGTCGAATGTCAAGCCTCACTGCTTATGCAAATCAAAACATTTTAACTTTACAGACTTTACTCATCTGGCAATAAGAATCATAAAGAACACTACAATACTTTCGATAATTTAATAAGAAACACAGTGAGATAACTAGCCAAGAAATGATTTCGACTGCGTCAACGCTACAAGTATGAGTGGAATGACTTCCAAAGTGGGAAAATTTTAGAGCCTGTGAAGTCAGGAAGAAATTTCAGTTTTTTTTAAAAAGGGAGATTTAGAACAAGTTGTAGTGATTTTAAATAAAATCAAGAATTCTAATTTAGCTTTGGAGGGGCTGCAGTTTCATACCCCCCCTGGGGGTAGTGAGGGCGGAATCCGCACTCACTACCCCGTAACTGCGCCCCCTTTTGAAATCAAGAAAAGTTCGGGTTTAAAAAGCTTAAATATTTTTGGTATCAGTGGTGAAACATCTACAGTTAATTAGAGAACACATTTATTGTATCCCATGTCCAACGTACTTTACTGTTAATGCATTTAATATTAATAAACTTACTAATATTAACGTACTAAAAAGTTTTTAGTTTAGTTTTAATAAATTTAAGCTCAAGATTTTAATTTTTAATAAATTTACTAATATAAACGTACTAAAATTTTTAGTTGAATTTTAATAAATTTAAATTCAAAAGTTTAATTTTTTACAAATAACTTTAAACTAGAAGCAATGTTACGGAATACAGGTGTACTGATTTCCAGCTTAGTTAGTCTAATGGTTTAAACACATTACCAAAGAATTGTTGAAAATTATTACAGTAGAACTTTGATTATCCGTAATCACCTCGGATAATCGAAAACTCGGTTAATAGAGACTAAATTTTAAATTATGGTTTCTTTCGACGAGTTTTTCCAAAATCGTTTACTTGAAATTGTAAAAATAAATCCACAAGTATCACCACATATAAAGAAATTCCTTTTATTAGTTATCAAACTTCTTATTTGCATTTTTTCAAACATTAATTAGTTTTTATAAGAGGATTCGCGAATGTCACTGATTTTCGCTGTTTCCTTTGCATTTTCCCAATGGTTCTTTAAGAGTGTTCTCATGCCAACTTTGACACTATTTTCTGAAAAATTCGCTGACTTTATTTAAAAAATGAAAAACAGAGCTGTATTTTCTGGTAACGGCTCAGACGAATAATATTGGTTTTCCTTTGTGGTCGTGTAATCAGAATTGTTTTAATATTTCATCTCAGCTTCTCATTCGCCTTATACACTAAAAGTAATAATTCTTCTGCATTATGACAGATTTTCTAAAACTTCTGTTACTATTTATATAATTGTATACCAGTTTTATGTTCTACCGAAAGTTTTTAGTCTTCGTTGGTATTTGGTGGGCCTTAGCTGTTTTAGATCAATTTAAACTATAACTTTAGTTCATTTAACTACATTCTAGTATCTGTGCTCGCATCTGTACTAAACGGCTTCAAACGGCCTCATCTTCTAATAGGAAGCATTTTTTCATCATAATTGTTAAAAATATTAGCTTTTTCTTTAATCATTAAACCAAATATCAACATCATGAATCACTGCTGTCTACTATAAAGTCATCTACGGCCTCAAATTGTCTCTGTTCAAACTGTTTTTGTAAACCAATATGATGTATTTGTATTTAGTTATATAAGTTTGTAATTTTTCTAAGCCTTTCTTTCAATAAAGATTCACGTATACCTACCTACCCAACCGACAGGGAGCCGTCGTGGCTCCGAGTTCGGGGGTATAATTCGGTGATAAGTGTACCTGACAAGCCTAGAGCTTTTCTACAAGCGAGTGACAAATTTTCGTTGACAAATTTCTAATCTCATTGTTTCTGGTGCAACTTTAGGTTATTGTATACGCAGGTGAGTGTCTCTTGCGTTCTATTATCCGGCAGCAATCGCCTAGAAGAGTGATAAAAGTGCTCCGAACATCTTGAATAGAGATAATCAAGATCAGTCAAGAGTCACGTTCTGTTATGAGTCTCGGTTTACTGATCTTAGCGATTTTGGGCATCATCTAGAGAGGGGAGATAGAGGACCTGTTGTCAACATAATGCGCCTGAGAGACAGACCGTTTCGGGTAAGTTGTGATTATAGATAAGAGTTGTTTTTCTACACTTTTCACTTCCGCGACCCCTTTGCAGAGTAAAAAAACTTTAGCTCTCCAAATAACAGAAAACAAGAACGTTTAATTGGACTCTGTTATGCAGTCGGGAGCCAACCACCATTTTATGGATTTGGAGCTCACTATTGAAATTTTACGACTTGCGAAATTGAGTGAACTGTTGATGATGCACCACTTGTTCTTGAACGATCCCCAGCTAGTGAGTCATAAGTCTCCGTACAAATGGTGAAGGCAGTGACTAATTTCTTTTTCGTTTTCATGAAGGTAAACTAATTGAAAAGATACGCCACTATCTGAGGTAGAACGGATTGACGTTATTCTGTTGGCTGGGAGTGGTACCACCCGTTATGTAGCGCGTACTTTCGATGCAATGCACAGAAAGCAGATAACCCATGACACCAAGGCAAAACTTATCAGGGAATTCAAAATGGACAGGTTTCGTCGCCAATGCAAACAAATCTGAAAGACCAAATACAGCAACACATGAAAGCACGTCAACACAGGTACTAGCAGCGATGGCCAGGAGTCCGACAAAATGGACCTGGCGTTTCTCTGCGCAGAAAGGAATCAGCCAAAGCAATGTCATGTGTATTTTGCGGACTAACAAGTGATACCCATACAAGCTGCAAACGTGGTAACATCTGACAGAGGTCGATCCTGACCGTAGGGTAGAGTTCTGTGAGTGGGCACTGAATATGCACGAGAATGTTCCTGTTTTTGTTATTTCCACCCTTTTTTTTTGTCATCTTTATATCAGTGGTGAAGTGAACAAACAAAATGTCAGGTACTGGATGGATAGCAATCCACACTGAAGGTCGGATTTTAAAAGTCAAGGTGAGGAGAAACTCATGGTGTGGTGCTGGATATTGTGATGACAGGATTGGTGGTTAGAGCAACTGCCATTGTGTGTCAACGTAAAAGGGAAATATATGGAACATATCCTATAACTGTAACATCATATGATACCATTTGTACGAATAAAATAAGCAGTAGTCAACGCTTTCACCATTTGTATGGAAACTTAAGACTCTTTCTGTAGTTTCACCCTTACAATCGCTTTCAAACAGAGACTGAATAAAACTAAAACCTTCTATAATGAACTATTAACTACCCTTTTCGTAACAAGTATTTAAAAAGACACAAAATTAAAAGATTGCAATTATTTTCTCTTATCATTTTTTGCAAAATTACTTGTTTCCAGATTGTTTTTCTTCTAAAGACTCGCTTTAGCCATTTCTCTTTTCATCGGTTTTCTATCTCATAATATTGTTGGAAAGATTTCCTTTCTATGTCTTTTACGTTTCAGGTTTTAAAGACATTTTGATAGTGTACTTACTCGTTTTCAGATGGTCTTTTTCATTTTATTAAAATATTTTATCTTTTTAAATTTTACATTAGAATTATTTACAACATAGTTTTATTAGCATCATCTATTTGGCGAAGTAATGTCAAATCTGCTCTTACGCCATAAAATAAATACAAACAAAACCAGAACCAACTGCAATCTATTGCACAACAGACTATTTATAATTCAACTAGCAGTACCCGCACGGCTTTACACCGGGCACGATGAATGTCATCGAAATCAAAAACACAATAACATAAGATAAAGTTACGAAAACGAAACAAAAAGAAATAGTATTGATTTTGCACGTTTATTTTTCTTCGTGGCAATGATATCGCGTGTGGAACTGCAGAAGACAAAAATCGAAACAAATGACTAAAAAAAAAAATGTTCAAAGAGAGAGAGACAATGAAATTAGAAAGTTTTCTGCAATTGATGCTATTAGAATTTAAATTGTGCAAAGATAATTTTCATGATTCTTGGAGTATTAATTCTCATTTGTCTCCTTGTCAAGTTGAGATTGGAAAGGCATATGACACGCTAAGGCAATATGAGTTCAGAAAACGAGGAATATTTATCCCCATCCCACCCCGTTTTCGGTCGCGGATTTACGAAGAAAATCTTTGGTCTCGTCAGGTAAACAATGAATTAAAAATCAATAAAAAAGTTATTTCAATGTTCTTATTTTAAATAAGGGTGAAATATACTAGTCATTATCTCAAAAAATTTGAAAAAGATAACGAAATTAGAAACTCGGATGCAGGAACTTTAGTTTAAATTCTTAAATTTTTCCGGGAAACTGACAATTTTTAAAAATTTCTCAAAATTCAGAAAATTACATTAGATGTTCAAAGCAAATTTCATTAGAATGACAATTGTCAATAACAAATTATAGACTGTTCTATCCGATGTTGCATCGAGTTTTTACTATGAACCTCAAAAACGATAATAATGTTCTACAAAATCCTCTTCTTTCTTTCAAATGTTTTCTACTTGGTAATTATTCGGATAAAAGTGATGAAAATCAAATTTGAAGTTAAGATTTTGTCTCAATTATTCTATCCAATTCTCAATTCACGCGTTGAAATGCATTCAGGTAAAATAATTGAGAAAAAATGGTAATTTCAAACGCGACTTCTGTACTGGAGCTGCAGATCAGCAGCCCTTCCTAGCAGTTGTTTCAAATACTTTTCTTTTTCATAATATTTGGCTCTACGATCTGATACGAATATACATGGAATCACTTGTCACTCCCAGTATAACACCTATTGGAATGTAAAAACCGACCATCGATCTAACTGAATTTCAAAGCAAATGAAAATAATTAAACGAAATCACGCTTCAGCTACAAAGCGTTCAATACAAGACAGATCGGTTAGTACCTACATATGGAAAATTGATGCATGTAGAAGATGACTCTTCCGTTCTTACTGCGATGCAGAAAATGCAGATCACTCAATGCGATAATCATATTATTGACTTCCCCACTTTTTTTTCCTTCTCTTAATTTTTTAAAAATTTCGTTTTTAAATCATTTCGTTTATTATCTGTTTGATGAAAAATACTCCCAACTTAATACATGTTATGTAACACGGTTGTTTATTCTTCATTTGCAGTTCTAAGAGCACTTTGTTTTATTGGGCAATTTTATTATTAATCCGCAATGTGAAAACTTTTGGCAACGATAATCATTTCTGTTTTGCTTTTGTTCCCACTGTTGCTGATTATGCTATCATACAATTCAGTTTGGATAAGCAAACGAAAAGACTTTAAGTATGTTAGAAATGAAATAATTTCATCTGTGCTAGTACCATCTGCTGGTTTCCGTTTACTGTACACTGATGCCAGCTGATGATTTACCATCAGATGCCAACCAACAAAAATGTGATCGGACCATAAACAAATCTAACGAACTACACATTTGGTGGTTTGTGATACCACTCCATTAGATATCCAAGTGTGAGCAACCGGTGGCACACGCCACCCGATTGTGCATTCAAGTGTGAGCCGCCTGATGGTACATTCAACACTATGCTACAAGTTGCCTGTTTACAACGTCATACCACCTAACAAAACCGTCAGCAGACCTAGAACCACTTTGGTGGAAAAGAGTCATGAACAACAACAATTCTAGGGCGAAAATCAAAAAACTCATGCACTTCATCGCGGAAAACGAAACACTCTTATTTCCAAAAGATGGCGACAACAACTAGCCACAGACCCAACTAACCCTATGTACTCATATTCTCTCTTCTTCCATACACAGGGCACGACTCTCTCAAATTCAACAACACAACGATCTGAAAGACTGAAGTTTAAAAAAATATTATATTCTTTTGTTTTAAATGTCATGTTTTTTGTATCTTTTTATAGAAATTGTAATTTTTTTTGCTCTGGCTTTTTTTTAATAAAGTCTCACGCATACCCAACCAACCGACAGGGAGCCACCTTGGCTCCGAGTTCGGGGGTATGCTGTGGTGTTAAGTGGTACACGCCGCCGCCGGATGGCACCCGCATGAACGTGTTAATTTCGTCATTACTTCTAATTTACGAATCAATAATTCAAATAAAAGTAAATCATAGTTCCTTGGGAAAGGAACATATTCACATCTAAGATAAAGAACTTAGAGAAACTAAAGGGGCTCCCTGCTTTTTTACTTTATTGTTGGGTATCCTTACTACTCACCCTATAGAAAATAAACAGCTCTTACTATTCTATTTCTATATAGTATTTCGTGCATCACTTTTACAGCAGTGGGAAAACGTCCAAAGCCTCGTTTCTAAAACTTTATGGAACAGTGCCTTATTCAGCTGAAAACCGTGAGGGAAAAACGGTGCCTTTTTTATACAGCGCATGCGCAGCTATAGGAAATCTGGACTGAGGAAAATGTAGTCCAAGACATTTTTTTTTCCCTATGCGAACAGAGTCACACTTTGGATAAGGAAAAAATATAAAGAAATACAATTTTCCCCCGTATTTCCCCAGAAAACTGAAAGCTCTAAAAGATATATAGCGTTAGATGGCTGATGGAAATAAATATTGCGTGTAAAATTAAATAAATTAGCGATTAACTTGATTTAAACTGATAAAAATGGCGTGTGCTGCCTATATTGTGTGTGCGTGCTCTTCACTGCTTGTATACGAGCCTGCCATGTCAGTTCCTTGGAAGCTGAAGTGATGCCTCATACTTGTCGAGCAACGTATATTTGCGTTGAATCATACCAAAATTGTGACATTTCTCAGATAAAAAACACGCTCCGTTTCATTCTTTCAGTTTATGAAAATGAGTAATTTGGGGGAAATTATTTCGCTAAACTGATTTAAAAAGGAAAGTCATTTGATTTGTCCGATACACGAGACAGTTGAAAAGGATTATATAAGTCATTATTATTAATGAAGAGCATGTTCATTCAATCATAATGCACATTCCGTTGTATTGATCGCAAAACCTTGAACGTAATTTGCCGATTTAAATCATTTCAGTTGTCAGTGACTGTAGCATGTTTATACAAGGCCATTATGTATCGGTAATGTCATTTATTGATCTTGGTATTGTTACAGTTAATATATACAGTATTGATTTCAATTTAAGCAGACAGTTGTTTAAATTACAAGCAACTGTAAGTCACCGACTGAAGTTTGGTAGGTCGGTGCTTTGTATTTCGACACTGATAAAAAGTTACTACCGCTGCACAAGTTTTTCAGATAAAAATTAAGTCGATTACTAAGAGAGAAAAGAAAGCTTTATTCGTGTCTAACTCTATTCTGCTTTATATGTGGACAGGAATCTTACGAGAAAGTAATTATAGTATAGATAGCAAACGATTTTGCCACCAACACTCGCACTCTAATTTTTACTTTCTCGTATACGAAGTATATAAAGTATTTTAATCGTAAAAAAATTCGAACTCGATATTTTGACGAATCTCCACGTTTTAGACCTCCATGAGCCCGAAAAACACAATTTTGGAATTATGTCTGTCTGTCTGTGCACACGATAACTCGAAAACTATTAGAGCTGGAGCGATGAAATTTGGTATGTGATCTTTATACGTAATTTGTGGTTTCTATCAAATTTTGGACAAAATCCGTCCACGGGAAGTCCGTCTGTCCCTGTTCGTTTGAACACGATAACTCAAAAATTTAAATAGCCAGAGCGATAAAATTTGGTACAAGTTTTTATCATCAAGAATGTGGGTCCGTATCAAATTTTGGACCAAATCCGTCAAAGAATTGACTGTCTATAGGTCTGCATAATCGCATATTTGTTAACATGATAACTTCTAAACTCTATGACTTAAAAATGAAAACTGATATGAGGTATGCTAACATTAATTGTAGATCCGTGCCCAATTTTCATTCCAATCGGTTGAAAAAAAGGCGTTCAAATTCCAAATTCGGTTTCTTCGTCATTATAGGAAACAGAAAAAAGGCTCGAAGGATTCACGCTTTTTTTTTCGATCTATGTTAGGGGAGCGTCCATGTTACTACTGCTCGGTACATTTTCCTCCCACCCGCGTTAGGACGGATACGAGAAAGTTTTGGGGAACGTTAAACGTTAGGACGTTGCTCAACGGACCAATACAAAACAATGAGAACGACTTACTATCGATTCTTGGGTAAAAATGTCATAAACCATTTACTTTAGCACTACAATATAATGATCTACTTTCTGAAAAAATTACATTATCATTTTAGTATATTACAATACTTTACACTAGGTGATCAAAATATTAAGGACATTACTCTCTCAAACTTCATTTCGTCCCTGCAATACAAACGATAACCTGATTTTTTGTTAAAAAACTTTCCACCTGTCAGAAGCACCAGTAAACGTTGTAGCTTGCCTGTTTATGTGAAAACAAGACATATGAGTGACTTCGAGCTCGGCGTGATTGTGGACATCAGAAAGACTGGTTCCAGTATTTTCCGAAACTGCTAATCTCTCTGACTTTTCTCGTTCAACAGTAATTCGAGTCTTTGAAAAAAATTACTGTTAAACCAAAAATTTTAAGCAAAGAGCTGAACAGTAGGCAGAATCGCTTGTGAACGAAAAAGAAGCCAGATGACTGGTACACATTGTGTGCAGTAATAGAATAACTACAACGCAACAAATAGCAGCAAAATACAACTAAATAATCCTCACATACATATGTTCTCTACAAGACGGATCTTACATTGAGTTGGTGTTAATATTGGCGATCAACAAAGAAACTTTGATTTCGCTGCAAAACCGAAAAGGCATCTTTTGCTACCTATTGATATTTGATGAATGGAATGTTGTCTGGTCAGATTTCGTCATCATCCTGACGGTAGGGTCCACATGTGACACATTTGAGGGATGAACTGGGGAGATCATTTCACAGCTCTGAAAATCCATAATCCAATCTGAGGGAATTAATAGTTGCCGTTTTGTTACCACGGGCTTATATTCCACCTCAACGGCTTCAGCAACTTGTAGAGTCCATGCCTAGAAGAATACTTTCTGTTAGCAGGTTTAAAACGATTAGTACTGCACAGCAATGTATGATGTCAGATATTATTAATCAATTTTAAACTTTTTAAAATTTCACAAATTATAACTTTTAAATAATTTAAAAATTCTTAATAGTAGCAATACCCTTCTTGAGAAACCATATACGCATATTTCTTCTTTCTTGGATTTTTATCATAGAATATAAAATAATAATATGCAATTATCATTATTGCAATATTTTAGATTAATTTGACTCAAATGATAAGTTTAAAATGACTAGATTTATTGCAATAGTCCTTCTTGTTTTCTTTCTTTGTAAGGAAGTTTGCAAATAAATGCTCAAATTTTAATTTTGCTTCGAAAGAAATTCTGTCAGTTTTGGTTTTTGTGTAGTCCGATTTTCAATTCTAATTAAATCACTGTTTATTTAACTTCAGCAATAATTAAATCACAAAAAGGAAAGATAAATGTGTTTGAAGTTTAGAGTACTGTCCGTCCGCCATTAGAACTCTGCTCGCCAAGTTGTCTGGTTGATGGCGGTTGCTATAGCAACTAGTTATGTTAGGGAAGATCCATTTCGAATAGGAGGAATCCAACGGAAGTCGTATTTAATTTTATTCTTGCTGCCAGTTTGCGGCGATAAAAAGAGGACATCATCCATCAACTTCTACCGACTCGAAATGGATTCCTCCTGCAATAATCTGTTTCTATAGCGACCGCTCTCAACGATACAACTTGGCGAGGAGAGTTCTCGTAGTGGACAGACAGTAGCTATGTACTATCGAATATCTGGATCGCTTTAACGATATTTTTTAACATTAAAATGAAAAAGAATGAATCGGGACCAAGGTAAAGCAACTTAATAATGAGAAACGTACTAAAGAGGTTTCACCGTATTTATATTTCAGTACCATTACAGAGTTTTCAAAATCGTCTTAGTTATTATTATATTCTTTAGTATTTAATTTTAGAAAAGGCGAATATTCTAAATAAGAATGGCGAAATACATCGAGTACAAAGATGTGTTCCTAATTCCTAAAAAAAAGAACCAGTGTACAGAAGCTTTGTTTCAATAGCTTGGTTGCAGTTTCTCAGTTCGAAATTATGTTTTTCAGTTTTACAGAAGCAGGATTATCAAAACGTGTTAAACAGTGACGGAGGAGGAATGCTGCCACAAAGACGGAACAAATTATTTGTTCAGTCCTGAATGCCAGTATGGTGTTTCTAGCTGATGGATTTCTATCAAACTTTGTTAAAGATCAACATAATTTTCATCCATCTAGTTGGCTGCGTTTTTAAGTTAGCACGTTCGCGTGCACATGAAAGGACAGACAGACTTCCTGTTGATGGTTTTTTCGACAATTTGACAGATATCTAGAGATATCTTGTGCAAAGATCACGTGCCAATTTTCTGTAATCCATCTCATTCCTTTTCTGAGTTATCGTGTTTATAGATAGATATAAATTGAAAAATGGTTTGGAGAACTCAGGAAGGCCTAAAAGGTGAAGATTCATCTAAATATGGAGGTCGTGTTTTTTGACGTGTAAAATACTTTCTCTTTCTGTACATCTTATACGACAAAGCAGGACTGAACGTTCCAAGTTTTTCAAAGATTTATTTTTCTGCCAGTCAGAGAAAAAGAAGAAACTTCTGAAAACAAAAAGATAAAACGATTAGTTGTAGACATTTAAAAAACTGCTTGGAAAATAACAGGTTGATTTCCATCGATTTAACCCATATTCATAATGGCTTTTATAAGAGTTATTTTTATTTTCAAAAAACTCTTCATTTTCATTCTTTGAACGCCCACTTTCTATGATCACAAGCAGCAACCTTTTCAGTTTTTCGTCCTGAAAAATGCATCTTCTCCACATTGTCAAAAGGGTGAAATTGCATAGTTTTTGTCTTGTCACTTACACTCGGATAGGATTGGACAGGTAGGATCGTAGCTGCCCCGGAGTGCTTTCGTGACCTGATACTAAAGCCCCCTTGAGGCAAGGAAAATAATAATAAATATCCAAAAATAAGGTTGTACTATGTATTATAGAATATGGCCAATGTCTATGAAATACAGGCATCTAAAAAATGGATTTTAGCTGCAAATCGAAGCATCCTTCTCAATTAAGCAACAAGTTTTACTGATATAGTAAAGGTTTTTTTCTGATACTGACAGGATAATTTGCTGATTAAAAGCAGAGGACTTAAACAGTATCATGATTTTGAAGATTTTTAAGAATAACTTTTTAAAATCACTCAGCGCGTCAACCTCAGTTGGTGAAAAAAATTAATACTGAACTTACTGATGCTTAATATTCGGAATATAATGCTTAATATTATTTTTTTGGACTGTCCCGTCAAATGACCGCTTTTTAGATCAAATTTTATTTTTTCTGATTTAATGCGGGTAATATAAATTTTAATTTAAAAATATTAATCGTAATTAATTTAAGGTAATAATTCAGCGAAAATTTATTTTGTTCTTTTCGTAAAAAAATAAAAATTCAATTATCATTTCGTAAAAGATGAAAAATTAATATTAAAAGGCAGTGGGCAATGAATTGCCCGCTGCCTTTTTTTAAACAGATGTAAGATGTCTAGAATGCACATTTTTTGCAAACACATTTATCAGATTTAAAAAATAGATTTTTGTACATATATATTTCACATATATGTGTTGAGTTTAATTATCAAAAATACCAATCACGAAAGTGAAGTCTTCACTTAGCTTTATAATATTACTTGTGCTCTTACAGAGGAAGCACGAATTTGCATTTTCTAAAATAGTTCCACTAATCGAAATGTACTGATTTTTTTTTCATTCTTGCGTTAGAAAATTAAGAGGGATTTCTTTCTTGTTTTTCCATTCTTGACAATTATTTTTAAATTGAAATTGAGACAAGTCAATTTATTATTATTTCATGTTTTTAGTAAAAGTTCAAGTTGAAATAATTCAATAAACCCACTTGCTTTTAACCTTAAATAAATGTAGTTATTCTAATGTTTATTACAAATAAATTTGTTTGAAAAATTAGAGAATGAATATATGAATTTTATTTTTAAAAAATAAGAAAAAGAACGAATAAGAGTGCAGCCAAGAAACTTGGATTAATGTGTAGACTGTTTTTGCTTTTTTAAAATTCAAACTCAGACAAGCTTCAGATTGCAGATAAGAGATTCGTGGAGAAAACTCTCAAAATTAATAAATAATGCTTTATTTTGCGTTAGTAAAAGATTAAGCTTGTAGTATGATTTGAAGCAGAAAAATTTTGATACACAAGATGGATAAAAATATGCTAAATTGTTTTTATGGCGATGGAGCCAAGTGATATCCACGTGCGTTACGCCAATATAATTGTGAAATTCAATGCGCTCTCGTAGGAGGAAAGAACATGATGTTCAAAGCAGACTGTAATGTAGAGTTCAATTAAATGTTAGGTGACATGCGCAACTAAATTAATCAGTTGATTTGATGTCAACAGATTTCATTGCGCATCATAAGTACACTTGCAGAAATTTCTGCCATGATCATAATTTTCTAAGCTTAATTATTAACACTTATTTAGCATTAAGATTTTAACAAAGTACTATAAACACTCTACTCTAAACACGTGTTTTAATAATTAAGCATAGAAAATTATGATCATGGAAGAAATTTCTGCATCTGCACTTAGATATTTTATTTGTTAGAAATGAGAACTGAAAATTTTGTGTGGAAGAAAATGTTTAAAGTTAATGTTTATTAAAATAAACATTAAAGTCAACTGAAATTTATTTCCCTAACAATAAATTCAATACGTGATCTTATTCTAGTAATCATGGGCGATTTTGATTTTATGTTTCAGGTCATTTGGAAAATTCACTTTTGCAGCACGCTGAGAAACAATGTAAATTTGCGATTTTTCCCCCTCGTAGAACTGTTAATAGATGCGTGATCAAGCCGTAAGAATTAAGAAATATAAATTTACAATATTTTCTACTCTCTTATTTTTTTTAACTTGATTTGTTTCATATTTGAAAAGATTGAATTTTGTAATCTATTAATATAATTAATCTATTTTAAAATTTAATATAATTAAATTTTGATTCCACTAAGCGCTACGGGGCGCTCGCTACCTAGCAGTGCATTTGAGAAAAATATTATTTCAAGATTCCGTAATAGTTATAATAATGAATTATAAATTAGAAACAAAAAAGTAGAAAATAACTAAAATAAAAAAATCTCCTTTTTTTTAAACTAATAAAATTGTGTTTTAAAAAACAGTTGTTATTCCATTTATTTTATGGTTCTAATTAATTTAATTCGCTAAAAGTGATATTTTTTAGCCTCAAAGGAAAAATTTTAAAAAAATAATTATTTCTTTTCAGTTCGGAAATTCAAAACTTTTAGAAATAGTGCCGCAATTTCTCCAGACATTGTATGAACAATGATTATCTTTGACAAGTGATTTAATTTGTTTTCCACTGGTGTACCCCTTTTCAATTCATTTCACTCGATTGTACCTTTTACTGAACTGAACTTTTTTTTCATATTTTCGTCTTTTATTGTAAACCAGTAGAAATGAGATAAGTCGCAAAATATTACTTCAATAAAAATACAAACTACAAAATTAATTATATGTAATTTTATAATATTCTTAACCGATATGTAAGGATATATTCGTAATAAATATTTAAAAGGATATTTAAATATTAAGCAAATTTCTCATTTACTATACTTTACAATAATTTTTCATTGCTTGCGAAGTCTTTACTAATTGTTTTGCAAATAATTATCGAATATAACATCGAAATAATTTTCTTTACCGGTTTTAATTTCTTTCAAAAATAATAAAAAATAACAAAAAAATTCCTATTTTCGAATAATTACGTATATTTATATTTATAAATATGTAATATTCTTTTATGGTTTTGATTTTTTCAAATAAAGTTGAAAAAAATTTTAGTGCCCCTTATTTGCGAAGATTCAAATTTAACATCAATTGTCCCTAGACGATATCGCCTCCCAATCAAAGAAATTTTTCCTTCATTATTGACTTTCATTAATTTATGATTTATTTATTATTTTATTAATGATTTTTACTTTATTATAAATAAAGATTTAATACTTTTCGCGTATCTTAGGGGAATGCTTTCAACCAGAGACAAGCAATAATATTAGAAAAAAAAATGTGATAAAAAAATGATTTTTATTGAAATTCCCCCATGTTTTCAAAACATTTTAAGTCTATTTTTTATAGCTATCTGTTATTTAGAAAGGACTTCATCATAAATAACTGAATATGAATAGACTTTTTTCATTGAATGTAAGCAAAAAGAAAAAACTTTTGTTTGGGAATTAGGAATTTTCTTATTTTATGATTTATTGTTGTTTCTTGAATCACACTTGCATACTTAGTCGTTGTAGAAACAGTTAAAGTTATTGTTTTACAAGCTAATATTCACTTAATACGCAAGAATCAATTCGAATAGTAATAATTTATTAACATATTAATTTAAATTTGGTAATAGTAACTTTTATATTTACATGGAAAAGTACGGCAACTAAAAATAAAAGAAGAAATATATTATAAGCTTACAGGTTTTAACTTATCGTTTAAATAATTTTAACTCAACAATTAATTATTCAATGCCAAAGGACAATGCACATGCAGTATTGTTTTTTAAAATATCTGAACATCGTTATTATTCGATAAGTACTTATTTATTAAGAAAAATTGAAACTAAAACTCCATTTTCAAGCATCTGTGTTTTCAATTTGTTGAATTTGAATTAAAGAGTTATGGGATTTGAAGCAACAAAGGCTGTTATCCCTTTTTAATTTGTGAATTAGATGATACAGTGTTTGAAAACATAAATATGAATGTGAAGCAAAGTGGCGCAATACGTATATTATTTAAATGGAAAAGAAGAAAAAGTATTATTTCTTTACAAGAAAATTAAATAAGGAGAAAAATCAATTTTGAACATTCGTTTTATATGCCAGCTTTGATTATCGTAACAACTTCTGTTGACCAGAAATTATTATATAAAAATCAGTTTTTAAATCTATATATATGTAAGAGAAAGTCACTCACTGATTCGTCAACGAATCTCTCAAACCACTGGGACTAGAAACTTGAAATTTGACAGGTGGTTGCCTCGTGGGTAATAGATTCTTACTAAGAAAGGATTTTTTGAAATTTTAATCAGCATTTCAATTAATTAAAAATTACCTTAAATTTTGACGTTTTTCCACAATAACTTCGTAGCATATTATCTCACGAAAACAATTTTCACATAATCTTAAAGTTCAAAACATTAGCTTTTCAATGATACTAATGTCATTTCAATGAAATCTTCTGCTTGATTTTAATTAATTGTTGAAAATGTTTTCAAACACAATTTCTAACAAAATTTTTATTGTTCTCACGTACACGAATTTATTCTATTCTTCTTTCACGAATACTTTCTAATTCTTTTGTATTTCATTTATATCTATGTGCTACATAGCGATTAACTGAAATAATTTCAGTTTTTTTTTTTTTTCGTAAATTCTGGTTTTCAAAATCCTCCTGGCTCGGATTGTGAACGTCGGAAATTCTAACTTAATCTACTAACTAAGTTAACTAAATCTGTTACTATGGATGTAAACATTGTTATGATTAACGAATTACAGATTCCTGACATTGTGAATTATGTGTGTAACAATTATTCTAAGGTTGAAGTGCTTTATTTAGCAGCGTTTTTGGGCTCCTATGGTTCTAAACGTCTGCACATTGAATTTTTTATTGATTAAAAAACTATGCTTCCTTTTATAATATTTTATATAAAAGTATTTTATACATTAAAAGTATCAGACATGAAATTACTTTTATCCCGATGAACAACGTACTAATGTGTTACAATGCGAACGAAGTCGCGGGCATTAGCTAGTAAATATATATATTGCGTGTTTCAAAAATCTATTTTTTTGAGAGACGTAAGTATTCTGATAAAGTATTTTGATTTCAAAATGGATATTTTCTTCCAAATTGAACGCATTTTATAATTCAAAATGATTTAAAGTTTACATTGATTAGTATCACAGATTTATATTTACAAAAATAATAAATTAAAGGTAATTTTAAAACGAATTTCTGGCTTTCTATTCCAGCTCTTCAAAACGTAGTAGATATCAATAAAAAAACAAAATTTGTACTTTCATGAAGTGTTATGTATTGTATTGTTTAAAAAATAAAATTATGTAAAAAAAGCTGTTTTTTAAAAATATATTGAATAATTTTTATAAATTAAAGTTTAATACTTCATGCTTCACAAAATAAATTATATTTAATATAGACTTCTTTATAATGCAGAATTTTTTTGCATTTTTTAAATGTGAAAACTTGATTAATATCAAGGATTCCACGAAATATATTAATTCATTCAAGCACTTCTGAATTTGAGAATATCTGCTACTCCAAATAAAGTAATTTTTTATTCTTTGAATGAATGTGCAAAGAGCAGAGAAAATGTTTATCTTAGTTTTTTGATCATTTAAAAATTCAGAATAAGTTGTTACACAATTTCATTAAAGATTATTTGCGTTATTCAGTTCTTTCATTTATTTCTGTAAGTATTTCAGAAAGCGAATTTCGAATCTGAGCATCAGATTATCTAAGAATAATCGCATTTTAACTCTTTGCACTCCAAAAGATAATAAGATGCATAATTATAAACGGGTGAGTGTAAGATTAATTTATCGCTTTAGGAAGCTGAAAATATTCTTATTAATTTTCTTCAATTCCTAAAAATTAATCTGTGTGTCTTTTCTATTATATGGTTTTTATAATAAGCGCTATCCAACATCAGATCATCATTCAGAATGTCGAGTCTGACTCAACATAGGAGTGCAAAGGGCTAAGAGTAACGTTAAATTTTGTTCTCGGTTTCAAACTCTTAAAATCTCTATGTTGTTAATCGCAACTGTAAATTATGATAATTATATATCCTTTAATTTTTCATTAAATGAATGAAATCAGATATTGTTATTTGCTTTTTGTTGTATAAAAATATTAATTTAGAACTTTTATATATAAAAAGAAAGAAAAAACATAAATTAAACAAAATTTTTTGAATATGAGGAAAAGCAATGAAATTAAATGAAAAGTATCTCGTACGAAGTATCTCGAGTTCCTTTGGTAGCTGAAGAAAAGTTAGTATATCTTTTAGTTAGTTAGTCTTTGTAGTCATTCTTTGTTTTTTCTAACTCGCCAAAGCTGCTTTTTGCAATAGCCCCAAAGAAAAAAAAATGAAATATTTAGAAATCACACTAAAACATTAATGAGAGCGTATATTAACATTTTAATTAGATATTATTTATTTAAAATTATAAATAACTTTTAAAAATGTTTTACTCTGGATTTTTGTTTCTATTTTGAATATATAACCCTGTACTGTACTTCAATTAATTTAAGAAAGGGGCATATCAAGGGCCTTCAATAATAAAGAAAAGGGCATATTATATATATATATAAAGTGAAGAGATCAGAGAATGAAATCTCGAACTCCAAAACGAATGATTTAAATTATACGAAATACTCAACTTTATATATATTATTTTTAATTTCAAAATATATCCAGAATATTCTAGATAGCTTTTTTTCTCATTTTGTTTATTTGTTTTCTAACATAATAATAAAAACTAAAATGCTGACTGGTGTAGCTTTCTTCAAACAGATTTTTTAAGATTGTCTTAATTTAAGGAAAATATCATCGAGTAAGAAGGAAATGATCACGAGCAAACTACAATTCAGAATTAACTCATGCATTTTGAATGTTAAATTATTCATTCTGATGACTTTTTGCACTATTAATTCACTTCTATATAGTTTTTAAGTTTTCTTTAATTTAAGTGTTCGTTTTTTAACAAAAATCGTCCTAAATTCTTTTAATATGACACTAGTGCAAGTTAAGGTACTCGATTTTTTTAAAGACTAGAACAGAAGAAAACATCAAAATAAATAATATTTAAATATTTTAACCACTTCTTAAAAATGAACTGAACGATAAGAAAACTTGATATCAGTTGACTTTTTTTTGTTTAAATGGGGTTAAAATAAAATAATGGATTACAAGAGCCTCATTTAAAGTTATAAATATAAATTTCGTTCTCTACGTATCATTTAATATTTATTCATTATTATTATAAATTTGGTTTTTTCGAATAAATATAATTTTAGTTTGTATAAAATATGTTTTTAAAATTTTTGGAAAATTTATTTAATAACTTTACTTCATTCTTAAACCTTTATTGTAATTAAGAAGTGCGTTTTAATAATGCTTTTAGTGGGAAAAAATCTATCTACACCATTGGGAATAAATTGACCCACAAAATAAATTTTGTCTATAAGTTTTTAAAATACATACAAAAAATTATATTATATCAGTATTGCAAGTATTTCTTCATTTCAGTACAGTAAAATACACACAGTCTTCAAAAATTATTTCAAGTTTATGGAAATTTTTAACACCTTACCACACGTTACCTGATATAAAACTTTTAAAATTTAAAACTGTTTAGGTTTTGGTAAATTGTCTGAAATGAGTAGAGTAGAGTTTAAATTAATTAGCCCAACCCCATTTCTACTCCGAAAATGTCCCACGTTCCCTTTATTAAACAAAATTAAATTCTTGACCATAAATGCTTACATTAGTAGGAAAACGAAATGTAAAAATGAAGTATTAATTAACGTTAATTAATGAGAAACTTGTTTAAATACACTTCTTTGTAATATTTTATTGAAAATTTTAAAATTAATATGTCTTTCTAAAATATTTTTATTTACTTAAAATGAAAAAAGAAATGCTCAATGCCAATATTCCCATTTCCTATTTAAGTTCGGAATCGCTGGTTTAAGAAACTCTGAACTTCGCCATTCTTAGTAAAACAAGTGAAAAGTTCACACTTATTTTTCGTATGTTATATGAAACTGTGCAAAACCATTGCTCTACTTTTATTCCTTTTATTATCTTGCTATCTTGTATCCGTTTTTTGTCCATAAATGCATACCAGTGCAATAAAAATTGAATAAAATAGCCTCAAATCTCATCGATTTTGCATGAAAAATATTTTTTCCTTACGATTTTAAGATGAAGTATTTTTGGGAAGTAAACGATGATGACTAATATGAAACTAATAAGCAATTTTCATATTAAGTGGGAAATAAAATCTCTTTGCAAATTATGAAAAGTCTCAAATCGTTTAAATTACTTAGTATGTTGTTTAAGTTAATAATAATTTTCCTCTTGCCCTCTTATTAGAAAGAACAAATTCTGCAAATTATTTGCATTTAATTTTCACAAATGTTTCTGACTGATACATTTAGGCAATAAAAATGCATATTAAGTAACATATGCAGAAAAACGTTAATTTTTCATTCATATTTGCCATCTTTTCAAGTAAATGTCTTTATTTAAATATCAAGAATCTACTTTTTAAAAAATTCAACTGATCTAAATTTTATGTATCACGTTCATACGAATTCTGTTTTCATGCTTTTCCATTTTTAAGAAATGAAACATTTGATAAGCTCGAATAAAAATAAAAAAGGGAATTATTAACTATTAATTTCAAATTCGAAAAGATAGAAACAATCTCATCTATTCGTTCTATTCATCCATCTATTCTCATCTATTCGAATGGGATTGACAGAGCCTTATTAAGCCCCCCCCCCAAAAAAAAAAACCTCACAGATGTTTTTTGAAAATAAGGAAAAATATAACTTTTTTTTGCCAAAAAGACTGACATCCTTTTAACTCTACAAATTAACCATATTATTTGACTATAAATTAACCATACCATATTATTTCACCAAATATAGTAAAAACCAACATTTAGGAGATTTCATTTTTTTTTCTTATGGCGAACATGTTTTACAAATATCTAATTTGTTGATTTAGAAAAAGGCATTGTAATCTTATTCTGAAGGAGAGCATCTTAAACTTCTATTTTTCACAATCTGAATTTGAATTAAAATATTTTCAGACTTCCCAATTACAAATCGAAAAAATAAAATAAGCAAGAGAAGAATTTAATAATTGTAAACAAAAAGAAATTAATTTAATTAAATTATTTAGGGAGTTTTAATCAGTTTAATATGTATGGCTTAATCAAATTAATTTTTAAAAATGTTAAAATTTTTGTAATCTCATTTTGGATATTGACTCGGAGTTGAAGAAGTCATATCATTAATGTTTTTGCAGGTGTAGTTTTTTGCTGTTGATTCTATTTTTGAAATACAGTAGAGTCCCGCTAATCCGAGTCCTGTTAATCTGAGCTCCGCTTAATCCGAGGTAGCTAAAAAAAGTAATAAAAAATTGAAAAGAAGATAAAATACAGAGAAGATCATTTCGCATGCAGAAGGCACGGCAGGGTTAGACGTTGCCCTTCGCTATATTGAGCAGCAACCAGATGCTTTACCACATAACGTTTTATTTTTGAAAAGCTTGCGAAACAACGCAGCAAGAAAGAGACTTTCTGCTCAAAAACAAACAACTTTAGATTCATTTTTAAAACATTAAATCAAGTAAGTGTGATGTTATTTAAAATTCATTTTTATACTTACAAATCTGTGTGCTCGTTATTTTTTCGCAATTTGATTTCTCTATTTTTCAGTTATACGCACATATATAAAACTGAATTTTACTCTTCGATTATATTATGTAGTCCGCATAATCCGAGTTTTCAGCAATCCGAGTTGGTGTCGGTCCCGATCAACCCGGATTATTGGTACTCGACTGTAGAATATTTTTCTGAACTACAGTAAAACTTCGATTAACCGTCACTCGTTTAAACGTCAGTTTCTGTTATCCGTCATCCTGTAAAACAATCTAATCCGCCATTTCTCTATATTATTACTCTTATACTGAAGTTTGTATTGATCGTGTTGTACAATTAAGCATAACATGTATGCATTATTCACTTTTAAAGGATTTTATTTTCATTTTCGTCCTAAGCCGGCAGTGAAATCGCGTTACTGTACATATGTATTATTAAGAGATTTCTGTTATCCGTCTATTCGGTTATCCGTCACAGCCCTGGACCAGACGGGGACGGTTAATCGAAGTTCTATGTAGTGTGACATTTTGTTACGACTTACACAACTGCAGGTATCAAGATCATCAATGAATTCGCTAATCCGGATGGAATAACTTTTCATTAAACCGAATTTTCGATGCTTTGCATGCATTAATCCTTCTTTAAACTGCTACAGCTTTTATTCATTTTAATCACATTAAATTTTACCAAGTATGCTTTTTTATGTAAGTTTATTTCTTCAGAAAATTCTAATAAATATTTTGGAAGTAGTGAGGGTATTTTTTCTCATTTTCTTTCAAATTTCCTTGATTTTGTGGTAGGAAAAAGAATTCTCATTTCAATATATTGTTTTTAAAGAAAAAAAATAATTCTCTCAAAACGGCATTGGGAATTGCTGCTTCATAAATTACAACACAAGTCGTAAATGCATAAAAAAATTACATGTTGAATACTTTCCTTTAAATTATTTAAAATTTTAAAACAAATTAAACTAAATAGTTTTATTTTAATTGAACGATTTATTCCGCTTTCTACTTAGGTATGAACCCATTATGTTAAGTTGCTAACTTTTTTTCTAGTCTTATAAAAAGTTATTTGTGTAATAAATTAATTAATGAATTAATCGAAAGAGGTTAAATTAATTTTAGTAATCGAAAGAGGTTAAANNAATTTTAGTAATCGAAAGAGGTTAAATTAATTTTAGTAATCGAAAGAAGTTAAATTAATTTTAGTATTCGAACGAGGTTAAATCTGCCACATTAGTAGTGTTTTAGTATGTGTTAACCCCTTGCCATACGATTTTATTTAACCTCCTAATTAGATGCCACCACCCATTGGGATATTTTTTATTATTTCAATCTATTTAAGATGGTAAAGGATACTTGAGACATTTAAGCGTGTCCAAGAGATTTTTGTATTTAAAATGAATTGTTACGTTGACTTAATTACGGATTTAAATATCAAAAATTCTGTAATTCGATGCACGTGTCAGATACGTTGTTGTAAGCAAAAGGTTACGAATTATGCTAAACCATTAAAAAACTGATAATGATGCCATCCATACTCCTTAATAAATCCGTACTCTTTAATAAGTGCATTAAATAAAAGAGCTGTTTATAGTTGGGTAAATAATTTTCCATGGTGCGATTAACAGGAATGATTGTAATCCGGATATAGCCTGAATTCAGGATTTTTTACTTTATCAAATCCGGAATTTCCTGATTTGTGGAAATGTTAGCTCATTATTTTTTCAAATTCCTATACCCGACCCGCTACTATACCCAAATGTAGAACATTTTTGAATCCAGGGGTCGCATAGAGCCTTTGGTAAAGATTTTAGTGGTAGTTGATTGAATAGCTAGATAGCTGACCATTTTTTTTTTACTTTTGATGAATTATTCTCTTCCTGCTAACACTTCATCATATCCAACACCTCTTAATACGCATTTTTCAGGTTTTATTTAAAGGGTTAAGTGAAAAGCCATTGCCTACATCAAAATGTCTTGCTGGTCGTACTGAACATACTTTAATACATTGTTATTAAACAAAAATATAAACGTAGAAATTCCCGAAATTTACCCTCACTCGTAACCAAAGCTCAAACCAAGTCCTCAGCTCGTAAACCAAAGAGATAAGAAGTAATTTTGTGAAATGATGTTGTTAAAGATAAAATAATTTTTAATTAATTTTTAAAAAGTACGTATTTTTTGCTTCGCTAATTAAAATTGTTTGGAAATAAGTGTGCATGCAAATACTTATGTGTACAGCATTAATATTCTTTATTAGTTGAAATCGTGTTATTTAACCTCACGGTTCTTTCCGGATTTTGAAATGGGGTGATCGTCATCCCTTATTCAACTGCATAGTACAGATAGATAATGAGACCCATTGCCAATATGTTAAGTGTTTTTCATTACAAAAATTTGAATAAGCAATCTGATCGATGCCTGTCTATACCAGCAAGAAACGTTCAAATAATTATTTTTATAACCGATTAGCACGTCATGGATCTTTTCAAATTTTTGAGCAGAAGTTAATTTTTTTGAAAATGATTGGAAATTTTTTAAAGTAAATAACAATTCAAAAATTTCCAGAATTCAAATGATTCTGTTTCTAATGATCTTTGCTATTATTATTATACTAGCCGCCTTCGGTGACCAGCTCATTCGGAATATAATTTCAATTGAATCTTGCATCATTTTATATTCATGGTTCCCTTAACAACGTCAGCAGATCGTTGTAGATATTTAACCCATGTTCTTTTAGTAGCCTTTCATCTGTTCTATTCATTGTCTATATAAATGTCCTTAATGGAGTCAAATAACTGACCATGTCATCTAACATTTAATTGCAAGATGACAGCGCCATCTTCACTTTCTTAATCCTCTTGAAAAATATGCATTTGATTTCAACATCAAAATGACGCAACACATTTTATGGTCAGCAGTATGCTTGCTGAATTAAAACATGCTGAAAAAAGAATGAAAACATAGCAGCCATAATCATTCAGCTTAGTGAATATATTTTTTCATATACCTAATATCTCAATGAGCTTGGTTTGCAGATTCCACAAAAAAATTGATGAAATGAAATATGAAAGCAAAATGTATTAGGATATTAACTCACCTTTTAACAAGGGAAGAGAAATACACAATTAAATATTTGTGAACAATGAAAACGATTTGAATTGCGTTGCAACAATGAAAATTATGCCAAAAAATATTTTTAAAAGGTTATTAAAATTAGAGAAAAAATTATACGGCAACTTAATTGATATAATTGAAAAGGCAATTTTTTGCACTTTCAGATGGTGAAACAAAATGATTTTCGAGCTGTAATATTTTCAGAAGTTATTAAGGAAAAACGCCAACATTTTGCTTAATTTTTGATTAATTAAAATTTTAATTAAAATTTCAAAAAAGGGAAGTACCCTTAAGCTTTATGCTTTTACATTTCGATTATTCCCATTTTACTATTTTACACCGTAGTTTCAATGGTAAAAAATATTGACAATATACATATATTTCATTTACATACCATAAAATAATTAAAATTTATTTACAACTCCCAGTTACGAGCAGCATTATCGAAAAATATCTCAGGTTGTTCTTAGATTATATAATTAATAGAACAAATGGAAAATCGCTGGGAATTTTCGAATTATTAAATGCGTGGCTTTTATTCTTACATGTGTAAATTCTTACTTCCACTTCTTTCATTTCGGTTGTAAGCAAATCGGTAATAATCGATTTAAAAAAAAAACCATGATATTTTTCATGTTACATAAAAATTATAATATTATTTTCTAAATATCTTATATCAGTGTTCAGTTTTATTGAAAGTTGCTCATGATCCGTAGGAATATTTACTAAAATATTAATTTTATACTTCTCTAATATGTAATGATGGTTGAAATCAAATAGAAATTGTTATATTATAATACAAGACAAATTCACGTTTTTTTTTATCCTGTCCATTAATGTCAAGATGATGTATGAATATTTAGAAAAGACTCATAATCAGAATTGAGCTTCTCATGCAAATTGCATGATTTTCAAGGATTTTAAACGTCACTTGTTTGATTTTTTCTAAACAAAAATTCCTCAAAAGTTTTGATTATTTTGCTTAAAAATGTATTTGTGTTTCTCTTTTACAAAATTTATCAGTAACTCTTGATTGTTTGACTCTGATACTTTGATTTGACTTTCTATTATTTCAGTTAAATTTAACCATCGCAATGTTTCTTCCTGTATGAAATGAAAAAATAAAATTCCTTTGTAGCAAGCCTTTCTTTTTAAATAAGAGCGCATCCATTAAAATTATGGAAAAAGAGCAGGGGGATAGAATAAATGAAAAAAAAAAAAAAACACATCTACAGAATAACTTTTCTATTTTAGTAGAAAACTGATAAAGGTTGAATTGCTCACAAAAAAATAAATTTTTACTGAAACACTTTTAGAAATACTGCTGTTGAAAATTATTTATTTACTTTCTATTAATATACATTTGGAAAAAAAACTTCTTAACTTATATAAAAGTCTTATAGATTAAACATGCAGCAATTTTTAAAGAATTTAAAATGTTATAAAAGTTTCTGAAGTGAGTTAATTTGAGGTGAAATGCTCTTTCCTATATGTTTTAGTTTCAAAATAGCTGGATTTTTTGGAGGAAAAAAAGCAAATTAACAAAGTTTTTCTGAACTTCATTTCGAGTAATCATTTCATTTATTGCTGATAAACATTTTTGAGAATACCTGCAACTATTTTCTTGCAAATTGAGTTTTCAAACAAATGTAGTTATCTATTATGCTAAATAGAAATGTTTCTTTGGATGGACAAATTAAAAAAAAAAAACTTTTAAAATGCTTTCATTATAACGTTCTTTTTCCCTGTTATATAAATCACATCCAGTAATTTTAATTCTACAATTTATAGAAAAAGAAACAACGATTTTTTTTCTTAGAAAAATCCAACCAAAAATTAAAACACCTTTAAATTTGCTATTATCCTTAAACAACAAGTTACTAATTTAATATATTTTTAAATGCCTTAAAAATCATTAAATCTACAGAAAGTCACGTGGAAATGGTCCATAGAAAGCGTAACTTTTCGTAACTGAAACTAATGATATGCATTTTGCCTGGCATTAAAATTTAGATTTTCTGCACTGGATGAAAAGCTTTATTAATTTATATCTGATTCTCAAATAAAGTGAAATAAAATACAGAGCGCTTATTTTTTAACTATTGTTATTAAATATCATTTTCTTCACTTATAAATAAGTAACAAAATAAAAAGTAAGTAAACAAAATTAAGAATAAAATTGATTTTTCTTGTAATGTTTTGTAATGAGCAGTACATACCAACTGATATTAATCCAAATAATAGAAATGGTAACTGAATAATCGAGTAAGTCCAGAGTAAAAATCAAAGAAATTGTTTTTAATGGAGTTGTAAGTTTTTGTAAAATATTAAAATACAAATCAATGTGTGACAATGCTAACTAACTAACCTAAGGCAGTACTATCATATTTCTTGCTAAAACTGAAATTTCAATGTTAAGCTTAAAAAGTACTTTTCGAAGCTTTTTCTTTAGTTTGAATTAAAATTATATTTTATGCGTATTTACAAATTAAAGAATTCATTTAATTAAAGCAAAAAGATGAAGCATGGTAGTTATTGATATAAAAAATCAATTTTATTTGTTGTTTCTTTAAATTATATTACTTGCATCATTCACTCGAACCTTAAAGGATAAATAATACTTACTCAATAATTTGCAATGGATAGTGATTATCTATTTAGTAGGCATCTTTTGCAAGTTTACCTTAAGAATCGCTTACAACAACACGCCATCGATAGATATTCCTAGCGAACGAGTCATCAACGTTTCTGCCATGACCGAACGATGAATCAATCAAAGTTTCCAGCGCAATTATGCATACCCAAAAGGCGATTTCCAGAATAAATTATCGTCCCTCTTCCTCCCCTCAAACACCCATCCCTCAATAATCGAACATATTCTTAGACCCTCCGTCCCTTCGATTTTCCCTAAACGCAGGAATTACTGGCCCTCGTGCGAGCCAAATGAGAAATCTTTTGGACTCGGTCGTTTGTGTTGAAATTCCGGGATGTACCGAATATGGTCAAAATAAACGGAACCGTTAAAGTCAGCCCCGTCCTGTCCTCATCCGAACGGTGTTACCATTCAGCGTCAGTTTAAACGCAACCCTAAATTAGTTTGGGCCCGATTCGAGGAGGTTTCGCGCATTAAAGGGCTATTACGCGAGACAGGCGAAAAGGTTTGATGGCTGCAGCCGTGCTCCTTTACGAATCGCGCTTTCCTTTTGAGAACGAACGTGCGGATTTTGAGAAAGGAGTCGCGCCTTTGGTTTTCTTTCTGCGATGCGACGCGAGCGCCATCTGATTTTTTAAATCGCCATTAAATTTCGACTTCAAGATGGCCGCCTCAAGTTTTGGGGTTATAACGTAATTCTGGTGCAGAAAGAGGGGTGTTTTCTTGAAGCATGATGTACGATTTTAGATGAGAAATACTTTTAAATTAAGTTTCTAAAGAAATTAGGAATTCAAATTCTTATAAACCTGAATATTTCTGAGTATAGATTAAGAAGTGTTGTAATTTTTTTCTTCTTCCAAAACTAGAAAAGTTTATTTTAAGTTCCTGCAAAATGTTGAATATGTGAGAGAATTTTAAGTCTCGAGAAAAATGAACTTCAAGAAAACACTATTTTAAATAATTATAATTCATATTGTTCATAAAAATGAATTTAACAATGTTTTTTTTATGTCGTGTTATTATGGTGAAACCAAATAAATTTTTTGAAGAAATTCAAGAACACGAATTTTCTGCAGAAATGAAAATTGTAATTATATTTTTGAAAAATATATTTGTTTTTCATTTTGAAGTAGCATAGAAAAACTTTGTGATTTTTTTTAAAATTCACTGAAAAAAGATTTTAAAAAGTTCTTAAAAGTGAACAAACTCAAATGAGTTATGAAAATAAAAAGTAACGAAGTTTATGAGATATAAAAGAATTGTAAGATGCAAAAAAAAACCGTCGTTAATTCTTCAAAAAATATTAGAAGAAATCACTAAAATTCATATTGAAATAATGATAATATTTCAGCAATAATTGTTTTAAATATTTTAAAAGTTACAATATAAATTCGAACAAATATATTAAGCAAAATCGTTTATTTTTCAGTTAGATTTGCGAAAAACATTTACAGAATAATTATCAACAGAATTATAAAATTTCACTCAAATCTAAAAAGTGGATGGTGACTGCTAAAAATGTTTCCACTTATATATAATGAAATATTTTTTGTAGTTAAACTCTCTTAGTTATACACACTAAATGCAAAAGTAAAGTTTAGATCGCTTTATTGAAATATTTTTGAATAAAGATTAACTAGTACATACATCTTATATAATAAAATAGTTGTTATTGACTGTTCGTAACGATATGGTAAATGACAATTATCTAAATATAACATTTAGAAGGATGACCAGTAAATGAAAAGCTATTACTGAAAAAATTAAGCATTGCAAGTAGGTTTAGTTCAACTAACTAAATATTCAAAATGTGTCTTTCGTCTCGAATTGCAATTAAAGGAAAAGCTTATTAAATAAAAATTTTGAAGACTTGTTGTTCTAATACATATTGTACCTCCATATAGAATTAAATGTAATTCCGAAAAGAATCCCCCCTCCCTTTGATTTATCCAAAGAAATGCACTTCGTGAATTCAATGCAGAGGCCATCTGCAGCAAAAATAGATGAACAAATATCAATGGTCAGCAATTCAAAATAATTTTTAACTTTTTGTAGCAAATTAATCAAACTTTCTGTACAGTTTTTTGCTTTGAAATTGCTAAACAGTAAATTTAACCCGTAATACTTGGTGTACCTTTTTGTGTGGTGAATGATTTTAAAATTATATCCTTTTTATAAGGAAT
This sequence comes from Araneus ventricosus, assembly GCA_013235015.1. Taxonomy (NCBI): domain Eukaryota; kingdom Metazoa; phylum Arthropoda; class Arachnida; order Araneae; family Araneidae; genus Araneus; species Araneus ventricosus. The sequence continues at coordinate 1,216,344 of BGPR01000078.1, forward strand.
CCAAACACTTCTAAATTTTTTGATTAATTTAATCCATAAAATTTAGACTAAACCACTAGGAGACAGTGGGTTTTTAATCTTTATCTTTTCATGAACCTCTTTTAAGCACATTTTTATTAACCTTTATTTTTTTTATTACTGGCACTTTTGCTGATCGTCTGTCTTAAAGTAAATTGGTGCTAATCGAATAAAAAATTTTACACCAAAAAGTTGATCTCAATTTTAACCCTGCACTAAACACATCGTACAGAAATAATTGCAATTTCATGTTAGTTTTTTTTAATGAATGGTCAAAGATTTTTCAAATTTTTAATTGCAAATAGTCTGTACTAATTTATAAACAGATCGAGAGCTAGTGATTTCTTAAGTTCTATGTGATGCACTCAATCTTAAAGGGCTGTTTTAAATTCGAACTTGCATAAAGATATCTTTCAATGCCTTTTTGTAACTTTGCAACATATATACATAGAGAAAGTATTATCCTCGGCAAAAAAATTCAACTTCGAAATTTTGATTAACCTCCATATTTTAGACTTTCTCTAGTCCGAATAAATAATTTATTTGGGGGAAATACATCTATGTATAAGTACATACGATAGATCAAAAACTAAAAGAGCTAGATTGATTAACATGTTATCCATACACCAGTATTGTAGATGTGCATAAAAAATTGAACCATATTCATCAAAAGGAAGAGGTGCTATTCCTTAAATGCATGCTTTTTTTCCCTCATTGTACCTTGAAACTACACAAAAAAGCAGTGTGATTACGAAGATATGATGATGAATGATATCTTCGTTACACTAAAATGAACCATGTTTCAAAGATTTTTCGATATGCATATAGCAATTCTTGTTGAGTGAAAACCTTGTATACAGTTTTAATTATTTTATTTACTCGCATATATTTTGTTACTCCTATGTATGAAAAATATTATTTACATTTTAGGATTAATTAAAAATTTTTTTATACATTTTTTAAAAATCATTCATCACACATTTTTCATTATTTGCCACTCTGTCTAGTGAAAATATTAAATACATTTGTTTCGCTACAAGATATAGTGAATGCAATTAAAAATAAATTTTATAAAAATGTAAAAATTAGAGAAAAATGTTGCATGGTAATGAAACTGAGATCAATGATGCCTTTGTTTATAAAAATTTTAAGGTGGCTAAAAAACCATTTTCTTCGAATAGCAGTTTTCGAAGTTATGGATGGGAAACATCAAAATTACGAAATTAAAAAGTATTTTGATTACATTTACTATGAAATTCTTGGTTTTTCCCTTGTCCTTGAAAGGCCCGGTTATCAAATACCATGCTGTGTTTACCTTATTTAGTATTTTTACAATATTTGAAAAACGAAGTTACAATAATTAATTAAACAAAGAATTTAAATACCATGAGAACTTTTTACATTTTATTAAAACATTAATAATTTCTGAAAAAATTTAAAAAATTGATTTCGTAATCTGTTCATTTTTTCAATACCTTTTTAATATGATAATACCATTCAAGATTTAGATTTTTTAAAAAAATTATTAAGCTTTGCATAGTATTTTCAGATATTTTAGTGTAGGAAAATTCAAACTCATTACTATTTTTTATTCTGTTTAAATTCAACTATGCAAAAGAGACATTACAATATTTGAAGCAAAAGTCTTGTCTAAACTTAAAGAGGATGTATGTGCCAAGATAATAATCTGGTCCAATCAATTTTAAAAACCTCTGCATCTGAATTTGGTTAATAACGTCGGTTTTTGTTTCTTTGGAGAAAAATATTATAATTTTAATTAATTTATATTTTCAGGTTGGTTACTAGACAAATAATATTTTTCATGATAAAGATTATATTGCAATCTTTTTTGAAGTGCTTAAAAAAAATTTAAATTTGGCAATTAATTTCTTTTTGAACTATGTGTTAGGTATTTTACAATAAAAATTTTGTCTATTTTCTACAAAATAATTTAGATTTGTGACCACTGATTTCCAGCAACCAGGCATCCGTTATGAACAAAGTACAACAAACAAAGAGTTGATCATTTTCCTTTTATGTAAAGAATTATTTCTATTTCAAACTGGATTCAGTTCAAAACAATGTTAGCAGTTCGTTGCTTTAGCCTTTTAGCTTCCTCTATTAGCAACAAAATTTGTATAAAAAAATAGCAAGTCTACCGATATGCAATGATAAATTCTACTTCCTAAATTTGTGACAAATCGAAAGGCGGTTGAAAATAGAGAAAAAATGAAAAATTTGCATTAATATCAGATTTAAAGTACACTTTATTTTTATACCACTTTACAAGTATTATATACAATTACAAACTTTAGATAGTTATCATTTATGGTATTACTAGCAGTATGCTCTCGGCGTTGCCCGTGCCATCATGACTTCAACAAAATGAAAAGAAAAGAAAAAAAACCCACAATGACATGAAAAAAAATTTTTTTTTTAAATAAGAGCAAAAGATACGCATTATTTGATTTTTGGGAAAACAGTACCGCGTACGTTAATCCAAAACAATATTAAAAAATTGCAACTAAAAATCATTATTAGGCAGTAAGTGAAATACGCGAGACAAAGAAACATGTTAAGACACTGCCGAAAATAATTATTGAGTCATTCAGTTAAAGGTTATGACGTCACCTGCGTTCTTCGCCGCCAGCCAATGAAATTGCAACTATGCATTCTGGGAAGGGAGAATGTCGCTCCGGTGAATGTCTCGCTGAGAAGCTCGCCAGCAAAAAAACTGCTTGAACTGCTCAGGGAAAAATTAATTTATAAAAAACGGAAAAAAGGTATTTTAACGGTTCATGTTTCAAATCCGACAGAAACATTCCAATTATAAGCTGAAAAAATTGAAATTGATAGCGTTATGAGAATGTCGGATGCAAGAATTTTAAGAAATCCAAATGAAAATCCACTTTTATGTTAAAGAGACTATTTTTCAAAAATTTCCTCAAAATTCAGTAAATTACATTAGAAATTCAGAAACAAATTAGAAAGAAAGTTGTTTGTTCTTTATTTCCGATGGTGTATCTCTTTTTCTCCCTACACTTATCAAAACCGATTTTATTGAGAAATAAGAGCAAAAAAAAACTACCCAAAACAACACAAAATATTAAATAAAAGTTTTTTTAGATTAAATTTTAAAACTCCGGCTTCGAGGTGCATTGAATCACCATTAAGACTACCTGCGTGCCGAATTTGAAGGCTGTAAGTGTGATGGATTCGTCTGGACATCGCACCAACGCACGCATACACACAAACATTGCCTTTTATAAGTATAGATAGTTGATAGCAATCAAAAGTTCGCAGTTGAAGCATTTAATTTGAATTCAGTTTCATCTATTTATCGAAAAAAGTTTACTTTTAAAAAAATTATAAGATGTATACAAAATGTGGTTTGTTAAATTATAATTCTATAAATTAAATTTTCTTGTCTTGAACTATTATTAAACAAACTAGAAAATCACCTGCCATGGTATGACGGGTGCAATTTGCCTCTTCATTCGAGAGATTTCCCGTCAAATTTGACGTGTTTTACATATTTATTTATTCAAAAAACCTCTTGGTAAACAACATTCCGTGTGAAGTATTTTTCGTTGTTTAACAATTTTATTATAATTCAATAACCATGAAATTCTCAGCTTGTCAAACATAAGACAAAAGTTAAAATTTTAAAGGAATTCTTTTTCGAAATTCTAATCAAAACAAAGTACTTCTCTGCTTGTCAAACATTGCCAAAAAATATTATCAAATTTGATCATCCCGATTGCAATAAATAATCAGATGCATCATGGCGTCCAAATTATATCACGCGCATGATATACGACTGACGTAATTTACTACATTCTATTAAAAAACGGGAACTAACTTGAAATATATGATTAATATAATTTAAAATTTCTCAGCAATTATTGATCTTAGCGATATAAATTTTATATCAATCGATAGAAAATTTTATTTCACTATTTTAGAGGTACTAAATTTGAAATTAGACCTATAATTACTCTTTTAAAATTAAAATTGCTTTCGCCCGTTCTAAAATGTGAAAATTTCCTCCTTTCTGGTATGTGAACTGTGATAAAGATATCATAACATCGAAGTTATTCACAATTGATGAATGAATAGAAGTCGAATTGTCTGGTGCTAATTTAAGTGATGACGAAGAAGGTATTCCACCTTTCTTTAGAGACGCGATGGACTCCATTGAAGAACTTCGAACTTATTTCTTTTCTCAAAAGAATAGCGAAGAAACATTCAATGAATTTAATTCGATTCATAATGATGCACTTACTTCTCACAGACAATCAGCATGTCAGACGACAGTTAAAGATTTTATTCACTAAACGTCTATCTGCATGCATATAAATCCAATAAGATATACATAATTACTACTCAAGATATGCATAAAGGTGCGATCTTTTTCGCATTTATGATAAATGTTAAATCTTAAAATGTAATTATTGATTTCCATATTATGTAGTAATATACTATTACTATCTTAAAAAATACTTTAAAATTAATGCTTTTAAATGAATTTGCATTATTAGTAATAGCATTAAATTTGTAATAATCAAAGTTATTTATTAAAATTTCTGTTATAATAAGTCTATTCTATACATAGTTTTACGTCGATCCCTTGAAAGGCGTATAAATGGTGCTTTACTGTATATCACAGTGCTGTTTTGGAGTTTGCTCTTTACTTACTGCACAACTAAGCTTAATTATTGATGAAATGCAATTCATGTGATATCATATTCACATGAAATACTAATAAAATACAAACGCAGCACTTGTTCCGATATCTGTAACGTTTTTGGATGTAGAATTGATTGCAATTATGCAATTAGGAACTAATTACCATTTTATGGATATCGGATACAGTATCAAGAGCGGTACTGTGTGTACTTTGCAGTGAAAAATCTATCCAATTTTAATCCGTCCTGCATCGAACTACTATTACTATGATGAATTTTGAAAAACGTAACATCAGTAATTTGTTCTGTATTGTTTTTCAAAAACAATTATGTCTCAGTGCTCTATGGGAGTTGGTTCTTTATAGTATAACTCAGCCTAATTATTGATGAAATACAATTCACGTGACATCCCAGTCACGTGACAAATTTAACTGCGCATGTCATCTAATTTAACGTTGCTTCACACTGTACTGTGGCATCACGCCCTTTATCATTCCTGCCAAATGCGCAATGGATTGCAAAATTAAATTGGCATGGCGCATTTGACGTGCATCACGTGAACACGAATTTTTTCCATTTCAAAATAATTCATAAAAACAATCAGAAATTATTTAGGCATTTTTCTTTTATATTTTAAAAGCCTTTCAATAAATTTAATAGTAGATTCCATAACTGTTAACTGATTATTTTGAAATTGATTAATCAATAAATCATTTAAAAATTTTCCAATATATTATTCAGCCAAACAACTGTATCAACTTTCATTACTGGTGAAAGACGCTTTCACTTTTAAAAAAATCCAAGCACAAATACTACATTAATTTTAAGCGAAATATGGATCTCATTTTTCAACTTTAAAGGAAAATAAATAAAGATATTCCTTTTGCACTCGGATAATTGAAACTCTGTTTTTTTTTTTTTTTTTCATTTTTCATTTTTCTAAAACATTGAGTCATCCGAAGCCTACAATATTCTTAGAATGTAGGCTTAGCAGTGAGTGGTTGAGAAAAACTAAAAGAAAAGTTTCTATTAAATATAATTAGGCATCCAATTTTTATTTTATATGTGTAAGAGCTATGTTATAAGCTTTTAGAATCTGCTGATTTGGGTAAAAAAGTTACTAAGCTCTTGGAGAATTACTAAGACCCTTGGTTACTAAGCTCTTGGAGAATTACTAAGACTCTTGGTTACTAA
>BGPR01000078.1:1222253-1242890 GCA_013235015.1 Araneus ventricosus
GAATTACTAAGACTCTTGGTTACTAAGCTCTTGGAGAATTACTAAGATTCTTGGTTACTAAGCTCTTGGAGAATTACTAAGACTCTTGGCTACTAAGCTCTTTTTTTAATGTTGCTGCGAAGTACAATATGTCATCGAAATTCTAGACTGAAATTCGATGCTTTCTAGAAGATCAGTTTTCCATGTTTTCGAGTTTCAGACTTGCGATTCAGCAGCTTCAACATAAAAATACTATCTTTGTGAATTCTCTGAAGTTGTTTTATAAAAAAAATATGAAAGTACAGCAAAATATTGTACTAACAAACATTTCAAGTTTTAAGTGAATAACTATGCACTCTTGAGAACCCTTAAAAAGAAGATGGTCAGAATTCCTATTTCGTGTTGATCTGAATTCGATTCGAATCCATAACAAAATTATCGCTTCGTAATTTTCATACCTATGTGTAATTTCATTGTCAACATATAATTTAATGACCAGACTGATTATTAGAAGAAAATACTCAATTATTTTTGTAAACAGGATTCTTTATTTTTTTAACGTAATCTTTAGTTTACAGTCTGTAGATTTTTATCCTCGTTGTTTTATTGTGGTCTTCGAATTTTCGATGCTGTAAAAATTTAATAAAACAAGCAATAGATTGAAACTGCAGGTCGTTGGAATAAATAGCCATTGACCAAATCAGTGACAACAAAGGTGCTTCTTTATTAGGAATTTTTTTTATTTGGGGGATCAGGCAGAATAAAACAGAAAACTCAAGCAAAAATACAATTTTTTTCGATTACTAGACAAGAAGAAATTTTTGACATCAGAATGATTTTCTTGGTTATTTTTTTGTTTAACAATGCTGATGGTAAGGAATTGCACTAGCGTTGAAGAACAATAAAACTTATTTGTTATTGACTTTCAAAGCCAAAGAAATGTTAAAAAACATCTTTGTATCATCAAAAAGCAGCAAAAAGCAAGAAATCGAAAGAATTAATAACAGAAGATATTGATTTCAAGTTTCAGTCTTCGAGCGATTTGTCAAAATTTCCTGCTTTCTCAAACTTTACTTTTAGACAAATGCCGCTGCCAATCTTAATTTTTTTTAAAAAAAAGGCTTCATTTTAATAAGAATAAAAAAAAATTACATTTTTTTTTCCTTTGGGCCGATTACTTTAAAAAGTTCTAAACCATAAAGTTTTAGATATCAATTTTTTAATCCAGTTAATAAAGTGAATCTAATATAATACAGCAGCGTTAATGCTTGGTTTTAAAATGTCAGAATTATTAGTTTACCCGAAATTTGTTTCGGTATGAATACATACGAAAACAGCTTACTATCTGTATTCAGTATATCAAAATATAATTAAAAATAAATATTGGAATTTTTTAAATTTGGCTTCGATTTGAAGAGTTCCCAAGAACTTTTTTCGTTTGAATTGTTTCAATTTTGGAAAAACATGCTGATTTCTTATATTATCCAAATCAAAACTTAAATGTATTTCCAATTAATATGCGTTTCCCACGCGTCGCAAACATTAAAAATACATTAACTCAAACATTAACTCAAAAACAGTTACTTCAAAGCAACATTGAAGTAAGAGATGCACTTTTTCCGTTGTAGTAAAGTATTCTAAAGCAATGAATAGATTTCGAATTATCTGAAATTAAATTACTTTTTTGTTTTCAAAAGGAAATGATTTTAAAAAAGATTATAATGGAGAGAATAATAATACGCGCCGCTTAAAATTATATGATTCACCGGGTTCAAGCGATAAGGAAAAAAGAAATTTTAAATTTTATGTTTTTCGTATGAACTTCGTAGGCTAGTGACTAAAGATTGTGCATAAAAACAATATTTTCACGCAATTTTCGCACTAAAAATAGCTTTAAATATCACTGAAAATTGAAAAAGAGGCACATTAATGCAAAGAAATTTGGCGATTGTAAAAAAAAAATTATAACAAAATTATTTTAAATTTATCTTATCCTTTCCTCAACAGAGAAATTAATTTTTTTAAAGATTACTTCCTAAATTTCGGTGAAAAATCTGTAGTCATAATCTGTAGTTTAAATATGCAAAGAAGAATTTTTTTTCCAACAGAAACGATAAATAAAATTTAGCAATCTAAATACAAGAAAATCTTTCACAACCGTAGTTTAAAAATAAAATTTGCATAAAATGCGAAATATATATTCTTATCTAACAAGTAATAGCAACTGATTTTTTTTACCTCGTTTGTTAGTTTAAATATCGATACAGAGCCCACGTTCAAACATACTAAAACGGAAATGTGAGAGTAGTTACTAAAGGAAAAAATATTTTATTGGATTTTATACAAATATTTTTCATTATTTTGATTTGGACTAGCATATTTTCGAAATAAAAATAAAAAAGAATTAATATTAGTAATTCATTTACAAATCATTATTTGAACCAGTAAATCCATATGATAATTGACAATAACTGAATAAAAGATCTAATACATTAAAACGCTTTCATTACAAATCAAAACAGCAAATGCCCTACTTACCATAATATGGAATGGAAACAATGTAAAAAGCTATAATTAACATCCCGACCGTACGCCATCAATCAGTCGTATTTTCATGACTCTACGTTGACAGTCATGGAGATTAACGTAAAATTATCAATTTTAAAGCAGCACCTACTTTTCCGAGTGCAAAGGATATTCGGCGAGACACACACAGTGTCGTTTTTCTCTCAAAATAATGAATAATTCAGTTGGCTTGTAGATTGGGTTTCGCGTGAAATCTGCGAGTTTTATCGACGTGATCAGCCTTTTCCCCTTTTTTCCGAGAGCAATAAAAAGTTCCATTTTCGCGACCAGCCCTAGCCCTATTAAAATGTTTGAGCAGGTGTAAATGAGAGGCAGTCACGTGATCTGAGAAAATTAATTCTCCATTTCAAAATAAATCGTTTGAGCAATGGCCTTGTTTTTATTTTTCGTTTTCAATTCATTGAAATAATCACGTATAAAATCGAATGCAGGCCCAATCGTTTGTTAGTTATTTTTCTTTAAATAAATAATCAGCTGCTTCGTAAGATAAATCATAAACAACCATTTGTTTCATCTAATTTCAGAACATTAGAAAACTAAACAGTAAACTCTCTGGAAAGGCTGTCTTTAAGGATCTGATAATATTGATTTTACTACATTGTTATTATTATTGTTCATTTTTTAAACCGAAGTTTGTATAAAATCATTATTATATAAAACACCTTTATAATAAAGTCATGCAAATTCATGGTCACGTAATCAGTATCAAATACGCTGCAACAATTTAATTTTCTGACCTTTCGCGCATCTTGCAGATGGAAATTACACCGCAGCGTAAGATAACGTGCAGTTTACATGACATGCGCAGTAAAATTTGTCATGTGACGTCAGCCACATGAATCCACTCCATTAGATGCTTGAAATATCGTGATAAATAAACTGCGTGAAATCAAAATCAGTCTGGAACTTAATGAAAATGGGGACAATTTTTAGATTTTAAAGTGCAGAAATTGGTTTGGTCTAATTTATTGTAAAAAAAATATTTTTAATGCATTTTACAACGAAAGGTATAAATAACTGTACATTAATCAACATTACTGAAAAAAAAAATTTTGGCACTATTTTAATGTTTCTCAATATTTCGATTCTCCATAATAATTTTAGTAAATCATTACTCATTCACTGGTATAGAGAATTTCTGTTGGCAGAGTAGGCTAGTTTAGTCTTGAAAAAAATCCGTTTATACGTGTGCTCATTGAGTTTTAAAAATGCTGTTCTTTTGTAGAATTTATCCAATAATCTGGTTAACAAGTTTCAAATATTTTACTTCTTTGCTTTTAAATAAATGATGTTCACTTTCTTGCAAATATTGTCCCAGATCAGAATCTTAAAGCCTTCAAAGTAAACCAGGTTTCACAGCCAACTTTTATAAAGATAGTTTTCTGGAAGGTACAACACGTTCAGTTGGATACTTAGTTTGTACGAGTAAATGTATGCCTTTTATTTTGCTTTTGTAAATTGTTAAATTCTAATGAAATTTCTGGGATTTTACTTACATGTTGACATCGAAATTTCACATGAATATCCTATCTGTCAGCTATCTTACTCGGATCAGATTTAATCATTTATTAAACACTGAAAGCTTTTCCTAATGAAAAAACAACTTTGTTTTGCTAACATATAAAATTGTATTTCATTTATTGCATGTAATAACATTTTTTCCCTCCTTCCTAACCTCTTTTCTTTTTTCAGGAGCTGTTGTGTCAAGTAATGTAAATTTCAGAGTTTAGAATTAAACAGAAGTAGATAATATGAACATTTGTGGTATTGTTAGTAGATTATAATTAGTTAGCATATAACTACAATTTATGCTTTATATGGGGCCCATGCTAGATTTGTTTCCTTTTTTATCAGTGTAACATTAAATGTTGAGCTTGTAGAGTTATAGCTTTGGTAGATACTTAAATAATAAGAGATGACTAGGGTTGCCATAATTACCAAGCATTGGTACGGGACGTTTCAGTGTCAAATAAAAAAAATGAAGAAAGTGGGTAGATAACGGTTTCTTTTACTCTGATAAAAAATCAATAAAGTTTAAGCAATCTAATAAAATGAATAATAAAAAAAGATGCAAGGCTACTCCTTTTTAGCCCAGTCATATTTAAAGTTGATTTTACTTTCTTCATTATATCGTTTTCTTCTTTCTCATAATTATAAAATTGGGCGCAAGTAACAACAATCAGAAAAATCAAAATTGCTTCAATAGTCTCCACTGACAATCTGTTTCTTTCGTCCGACCATTGAATTAAAATTTCGGAAAATTTTCTCTCCACATTTGCATTGCGAGCTGGGATGGCAAATGCGTATTCGCATAGCTTTATCATACATGGCTTCTGATCAATATACTTTGTATCTGCAAAACACTTGAACCATTTCCCTTTCACACTCAATTTCATAGTTGATTCACAGTTTTGGTTGGTATTATTTTTCTCTAAATATTGTTTTAGATATACAAACTGGTTGAAAAGAAACTCATTGATGCCAGTCTCACACAGAGTTTAGGGAGAAAAGGGACAAATATTAATATGGGAATGAGTAGGGAAATACTATGACAGTCCCACATATACGGGACATATGGCAACCCTAGAGAAGACTTTATTTTGTTTCAAAGCAAAAGTGTATGTTCTCAAAGTAGATGAACGTTATCGAATATGCAATATAATGAAAAATCTGTTCCTCTGAAATTTTGCTATTACGCAGATGAAAGAAAAAAAAATCATTTAAAACGTGTGCTTTAATTTTAATTAAATTAAATTTATTCTTTACACAAATTCTCTTGATAATTGAAAACTCCGACAAATTTCTGGAAAATGTATTCTAAAAAATCCTTTATTTGACTCTAATAGATGTTAAATTTTACAGGTAAAATCTCTGAGATACTGGAAGACACTAAGAACTTGATTTCTTTTCAGTTTCAATTATCTGAAAAGAGAAAAAAGAAACAGTTTTAAAATAATGTTTGAGAATAAGTTAACATAGGTTATTCAAAGCAAAAGAAATATAACACAAAATTAGAAATTTTTTTTAAAAAAATTCGGTCTCTTTCAAAACGAATAAGAATCTTCACTTTTAAAACTAGTTTATGCATGCCGTGTTGAAAATAAAAAAATAGACCAATCAGGGAAGGAGACCAAGATACAGAAACATGTAATAACTTTTATAATTACAGTGGAACATCGAGAATCTGAACCCCAGGAATCCGAAATTTCGGATAATCCGAATATCATTTTTTAATTTTCTGGAAAAAAATTATTTAAAAATAAAGGAAAATAACAATTAGGAATCAGAAACAAAGCTAATGTTTATTCTTTATTTAAAAGAAACATTTGAATTGGTATTTAAGAATGAATACAGCGCCTTTTAATTAGTAGAAACAAAATCTGTTATTTTCTTTTGACGTAAAGAACTAAACCTGCTTGACAATGCGAATCGCAGCTAGCTCTTTCACAGATTATACTCAGAGTCAATACTTTATTGCATTCGGTATTCCCGAGGTTCTTCTGTAGATAGTTTTTCAGCCTGCATCTTCATAGGGACAGTGTGGACAAGCATTTCATTGCAGAGTAATCCGCTTAACCCTCCAACTTCGGGGCATTCTTAACTTTTGTTACATAACCCATTATGCGCCAAAACTCTATTGTTTTACTTAAAAAAATATTACATTAATATGATAACATGAATGAAAAAATGCTATTTCTGATTTTTTAAAATTAAGCTTATTAATTAACTTTTAATTACAATTAATTCTCTTTTTAATTAAGAAACTATTTTTATTCAATTTGTACCTTTTATAGCAGTCAGCTCAACATTCAGATTCAGCTAAAAATTGCACTGTTTAGGTGAAAATAAAAAGCAAACAAGCGTTCCAAAAAATGGACAATGGCAGATAATGGGTTAAAATTTCAATAAATGAGAAGGTTGCAAATCATTCCACCTACTTTGGCAACAAAGCGTCGAAAAACTCGGACGCGGTATCTGCGTAGCCTGAGACAAGAGGGTTAAATTTCGTTTATGAAACTTCCAACTATTTTGTGATATAAGACGATTATAACAACTTTATAGGTTAAAAATATCTTCTTAAAAATACGCGATCATTTTTTTTCTTATAAGAAATTATTTTCGCCGCGCTCTGATTTGTTTCGTTTTTTTTTAACAGCAGCTTTCCTATAAGCTGACATAATATCTGCTTTGCACGACGAAGGCAATTTTAAGGGAATTAAAGCTGAAAATTTAAAATAAATGGAAATGCAAAGAAATTCATTCGTTATATGAAGTAAAAATAAAAGCTTATATTTCTACAGAAAATGGTTCCTTGATTTGAAGCTCTGAGGTTGAGTTTGAAGGATAAGACTATAATCTTCTTTCACAAATTTTTGAAAACTCTCTTCGATCTTCATAGATATGACGAAAATTTTATTCGTTATTTGTGTTCAAAGAAGAAATTTTATCATTGCAAAAAATCCTTTGTTTTTTACTTGAATATATCTCAGGAAATAAGTTCGTTAAAAAGGGCCGAATATTGAAGGTCAGTTAAATTTGCAAATGAGTGTACTGATTTTAGAAAAAAAGTGTACACAATGCATATTGTATTTAAAATAATTTCTGCACTCTAGCGTCCACATTTTTTTCAGGAAATTTTTGTTAGGATAAAGTACACGTTGCAGCTAACCGTTTAAGCTAAGATTTTTTTTTTTCGTTTTAAGAAAGCGTATTAGTCTTGAAGCCGTTATTAACATAATGAGCAATAAAATGTGGTATTACAACGCAAAAATTTATTTCTTTTCTGGAAACAAATATGACTTAAATCATATTAATAGATTTTTAGAAACATTGTAACATTTATTTCGTCTAAATAAAAACATTTTAAATATATATAAATTTTTGACGACATTATTATTTAAATTACAGATTAAAGAAGGTATTTCTTTAAAAAGATTTTTACACATTTTGGAAAATAAACACTTTAATTAAAATGTACGTTTTATCTCCAAATAAGAATAAAGAGAACCATAAAAGAGTATAAAATAATTTTCTTCTCATATAGATACAATACAGTGAAAAAAAAACAAATTTTTGTTTTCATACTGATAGAATATAAATTTTACTAAGAAATATGTCTATTTTTGTTCCTTAGTCACAAATTAATCATTTTACCAAGAAAAACTTTGACGCTTTTTATGAGGAATAAACCTTCTATCATTGGTGGGATTTCCCGTCGGAGGGTTTTTACCGTTTCTTATTTCTGAATTTTTAATTATCAATGTCATGTTTAATTCGATGCCATTTTGAAGCTACAAGAAGGTTAGTTTGAGACGTGCTTTGCAATTTTGACTTCGATTGAGTTTTCGTGTACAAAAGCCACTTTTGGCTATGCTGCGCTGTAAACTGTAGTCAGATGACGAGGATGGCACATGAGCCAAATCTCCCTCCGGAAACTTCCACACCACACTAGTCAATAAGAGTTTATATCCGGTGGATTTCACTTACAGCAGGCCCTCATATATGGCAGAAATTCATAGAATCGAGTCTTGAACCAGTTCCGAAGGCGCGACTCCACCCCAAGGTCACCGCAGTTCAATTTATATCTCAAGGTCCTCACTATTTTTATGTGCTGCTATTGTGTACGTTTTCTTATTACTGTCTTTCATGCGTTTTTAGAAAATTAGAAAAGGCGGAAAGAAATTATTTTTAAAATAATTATTATAATCAAGAGTCTAAACTTTTTTCTGTTGAGTAAAATTTTCCATGAAGTCTTCTTAAATTATAAAGTCTTTGAATTTACAGTACTAAAGCAAACAATACTGATATTTGGAATACCAATTGTATAATACCAACCATATATATATATTTGGTATTTATATTGTTTTCGATTTAGTGTATAGTTACTGTGTTTCACTAGAACTACTTTATCTCACTTATATAATAGCACAGTCGAATCGCACTATGTATATGCAGATAAGCCCCATATAACACGGTTTCAAAATTGGGAATCTCACAAACAATACGGATAATAATGATATTTTTGTCAGAGTCAAAGATATATCATTTGAGGTCTGTATTATCATAGTGTTATAAAAGAACAATAGCATAGGTGAAACTGAAGAAGTACAGCATGTTATTTGAAAAATCACAAAGAAAGGCTTATACTTAGTAGAATGGTTGGAGTTGCACTTTCTGAAGGCAGATCCAATGATAAAAATACCAAGAATAAATGGGAATGCAGGTGTTTAACACCAAATAACGAGATCATTAAGGATCTCTCAGCTAAAATAAAGCAATCTAAAATGAGAAATTTTTTTACAAAAAGTGCTTGCACTTTTTTAAAGCCAAGATAATCCTGAAAAAGTATAGGGGGAAAAGATATCTTAGCAAGAAGAAAACGCCCTCGTTTAATAATAGTGCTTCGTAGAAATAACGGAAATATTCAATTCATGTTAATTTCACATTCATGATAAAATTGCTTTAATAAAGTTATTTGCTATGATAAATTTTAGTAATTATATAATAAAATAATTTGTAGCGATAAAGATGCTTTAACAAGGCTAATAAATATTTATCTTATTAAATAATAATAAAAGTAATATATTTTTATTATTATATTATAAGAAAAAGAATTATAAAGTTACGAGGGTATGATTCTCAATTTTTGAAACACACTAGCATTTTTATACCACTTAATTATTTTGTATCACACATATTAACTTAAAATGGAATATTTTAGGAACCTAAAAGCCATGTTATACAGATCTTGTCATATTAAAGAAAATAAAAGTGAAAAGAATGGCTATCTTATTAAAAATCATCTTAGCCATTCTTCTCGATTAAAAAAATAAAAGCGAGAAGCTTAATCACATAGTATAATAACTAATTAATTTGCTCATATTATAAAGAATCTTAACAGATAAAGATCCTTAAACTGAAATGTTATAATTGTGAGCAGTTAGATTTGGTATTCTGTTAACATCAAAATTCTGCAATATGTAATGTGGATGATATTATTGCAAGTGATTACACATCGAAATTCAATCTGAAATAAATACAACTCTCCTTCACTAAAAAGAGTTTGAAAAAGTAAGGGCACCTAAATGAATATAATATAGATGAAGCAGCAGATGCCCGTTCTAGTCTCGAGTGTTTTCAGATATGATATCTACTCATTAAGCTGCCCTAATCCTTCGGCTAAAAATGATGCGGAAGATTTAATTAAATTCAAACCGCATTTCGGAACTCGCTAAGTAGTCCCATGGAATGTACAAGTTATGCTAATCATGATTTCTCTGATTTCATCGCACCCATCCTCGTTCCATTCTGCAGATGATCCAGTTATGCGGCTGGAAACTTTTGGCAGGGCCTTTGGTCAGAGCGTGCACCTATCGTTTCGCTCTAGAATCGATCATGTCGGACGCATCTGAAGCACAACACAATGACAAACCGATTGATTAGATCCAACAATCGGAAATGTATACAAGGGAGATTGTATTCCCATTTCAAAAGTTTTCAATACCATATACCGTGGAGAGAAAAAAAAACTGATAAAATTTCAAATGATTTAGAATATGAAACGTGATACACTTACATACATGCGTTTCCCAACTATTTCATTACAAAGGAAACGTTATGTTTGAACACTAGAACAGCGGTTCCTGGCCTTTATTTCCTCCAGTATCCCTTAATTAGTCTTTTTCGAATACCCTCAAATGTCCTACGTCCCCTCTAACCAACCCTCCACACAAAGAAGCTTTTATTAATAATGTTAAGACTCGAATTAGCTTAATAACGTTTTGGTATTTTTTTTACTGTTGCTCGGGATTAAAATACTTTTCTGTATAATATTTTTAGCGGAAAAACTATTTTTGTACAGAAAATTATAATACACAAAATTCCTTTATCGTCTGAAACGTTTTTACTTCAAATTTCGTTCTTAAATAGTGAAGTATAAGAAAGATTTTGACGAATGTTTTGGGACAATTAATTATATAATTAAATTTTAATTAATAAAAATCGTTAAAATAAAGCAGATCTATAGCTGTTCCTGATACAAATTATGAATCGTCTGCATTTAAACTTTTCTTTAGTATTCTTCCAAAATTTTGTTTATATGCTCTTAGCAACAGCTCTTCATATATATTCTTGTTTTTAACAATAAAAAAACATCGCTACAAATTGTAAATTTTATACACAATTGATTTTTTAAAAAAAATTATTGAAATGAGAGCAACAATCTGAACGCAAATGAAATTTGTGTCACTGAAAATCTATTTTTTAACTTCAATATTGTATAAAAATAGTTATTGTAATATAACACTTTCGAAATATATCACGAAAAAACGCAAAATCTTGCTTAATATTTAATTAACTAAAGTTTTAATTAACTTTGGGCTTTTAAAAGTTGCCAGCGATCTTTCACTTCTTGTATAACATATTTACAGAAATAAAAAGAAATTAATTTAAAGTCTCAACGTTGCCTATCAACGAAGTATCTTTAAAAATGCTTTATTTCAAAATCGTCTTCAAGTAATTAATTATTTATTAAATTTTAAAAAAATTAATAAAAATGGAAGGAAACATTGCTTAGAAATAAAATTGGTATCATTGAAAAGGTAAAATTTTAAAGTTTAAGATGGTATAAAAATATTTTTTGTCAGACAAGTTACTGCAGAAAAACAGTTTCGGTTAATTTCTAATTAACTGACTGTTTAATTAGCTTTTGGACTTCGAAAAGTTTACAAGTGTCTTCCCGTTTTCTTAAATAATAAGTGTATAAAATTTGGTTGAAATTGATCCATTGGTTTAGGAGGAGATGTGGAACATAGCCACATACATAACCACATACATACCCGACTTTTATTTACATTAAGATTATTTATGTGTTATTTTATATTTTATTCCATTTTTTGTGATAGTATTAATTCCACTTTCTAAAAAAAACAGCATTGAAATAATTTTGCATTAATCTATTAGGAGGCCTAACAATCACTCATCGCAATAATCAACTAATCAAGTGGAAGACAATTTCAATGTGATCCTTGAGTTTATTTCATGGATCTGTGGGTTTATAAAATTAGGCCCGAAGCTCAAATGAAGACATATATAATCTCATGTCTGGAGTTGCGTCAATCTTACTGCGGTATTTGCTATTAATACACGCATAAAACCATCGTGTTCTTTCCATAAGTTCTGTGTTCGTCAAAGGTACTAAATCTTTTATTACTTTAACACCGAGTTATTGGCAATTCTTTCACGGCTACCCATTCGGCTTCCTGTTTTCACACGAAATTAGGGAAACAAAATTCAATAACTCTTTTTTTCATTTTTACCACATATGTTCTGCGTTTTCCGCCATTACCAACATTGCTTTCGCTTACTCCTAACTGTTCCACCGCGTACCCTCAGGGGTACGCGTGGAACAGGTTGGGAGCCTTGCAATAGAACAACCGATTTCGTCATTTTGTCGGATTAAAGATTTCCTAATGAAATTTGTAAGAAACCTAAAGGTGTTTCGGCAGGGGTTGCAACCAAAATCGTTCTGTCACTATCAGTGGTTACTGTAAAAAATAAGTTTGTGGAAAACGTACTCGTGAAATGATATCTTTTTGCAGAAAATATTGTAATTGGTTTATCCTCAGGAAAGAGGAAAATGTAAAATATTTAACTATAATTAATGTCTGGATGATATATTTGCTCTAACTCAAAATTTAAGAAAGACAATCAGTCAATATTTCACAAATCCGGAAATTTCAGACTTGAGGAAATAAAAAACCTAAATTTCCTTTTGTATATTCCTTTTGCCCTACAATCCATCAGGTATATAAAGTCGCTCAAAAAAGTAGTGGGAGACTTGGCATGCTAAGCAATTATATTATCTATCACATGCTAAGCAATTTATAAAAAAATACTAATCACATCAAAACAAAAGCAAAATTATACTTGAAATATTTTAAAATTTGGTAAACAAAGTACAAGGAAAAATCTTTACTATTTCATAATCACATTTGTTCTTGGCTTTTAAATATTATTCCACTTCAATAAAATGTCAAAAAAGTATTGGGACACTTTCGACATGAAAACTTTAAAAATATATATTTATAGGAATTGTATATTTCCAGTCTAGATTTAATAGCGTAATTTTAATCCTTTTCTGTAATATTTTCCACTCGCCGAACAAGCTTAATTTGAATAAATCACAGATCAGCAGATATCGGCAGATAACGAAATCAAAGACCTTGAGCTATCACGCGCTCTCCGCCTGGTAAACAACATGACGCGCTTAGGAGTATCTTTCCGGTGAAACAAGTGTAATGTTTTAATCGGGAAGAGATGGCTTTCAGATTTTAAGAACACTCTGCGTGCACGGAGTTTGCGAGTTGACCGCTACGGGGATTCCCCCGGTAGCAGCAAGGCTGGGCGATGGCTATCCACGTAATTTTAACATAATATAAGTAACTAATATTAGTGATAATGTTTTCCCACTAGCTACGTAGTATTAATTCTAATTATGTTCTAATTTCTGTGCAATATACAAATGTAAATATTTATCTCTGTAAATACCTCTCTCACTTATATTTTATTCTTTAATAAAATTAATTAGTTATCAAATATCATTTCTCTTCATTGTCTTTCTGTGCACACCCCTAGGTACGCAGGAAGATAATTTTCCTTTCTACCATGGGGACTGGTTTTTGGTGATAACTCTTGAAATTTATTTTTCCAAACCCAGGCCCCACATATATCACATCAATAATATTTAATTTACTAACATTGCAATTTTAATGTAAATTTAAAGATAAAATTTCAGTATAATGCATCATAGGTGTAGCAGTGTTTAAAAAAAACAAATTTCTGGAGGTATTCGAATTCTGATAATAAGTAATTGGAAGAATGGGATGTCATTTTGTGACCGAGTTAAGTCTGTTGCGTTCAGTATTATCTGTAGGTTCAAGAAAGCAAATCGCTGCTTAACAAGCAAAACCACCTATCTCAATTTTTCAAAGATTCAAAGAGGAAGAAAAAACTGAATTTTTCGCAACCAATAACGAATATTTTTGCATTTTTTTCACATCTGGCAGGAACATGTGGTTTCATGTTCATCTGAGATTTTTAAAAAATTCAGAAATATTCATTATTGGTTGAAAAAAACTGAATTTTTTCTTCCTCTTTGAAACTTTGAAAAATTGAGATAGGTAGTTTTGCTTGTTTAGCGATGAAATAATGTTGGAAAAAAACCAAAATTAGAGTTTCCAGGAATTTTTTGATGACAGCAAAAGATGTGTATTGTTGAGACAGGTTCATAATAATCCCAGAACAAGCACGATTAAATTGATTTTGGAAACTGAAAGAAGATTCAGGAAATCTGCAAATTCTGAAACATTACGAAACATTTTAAGGAAATACAACTTTCATGACAAAGTTTCAAGGAGAAAGCCCAACATTAGCAAAGCAAACAAACAGGCTAGGCTGACATTTGCTAGTGAATTTATAAAACAGCCAATACAATTTTGGGAAAACATAATTTCTGTGGATGAAAGCAAATATAATGTTTTTTTGTCGGGTAGCAAGCACCGAGTTTGGCGCAAACAAAATACAGCATTGCATACCAAAGATTTACGACTTCTGTAAAATGCGAAGATGGGAACCAAATGGTTTGGGGTTGCGTGGAGAGCTGTAGTGTAGAAAACTTAGAACGTATTGATGGTACAATAAACAAATATGTCTACATGACATCCTCAAGCGAAATATAAAGCAAAGTGAAAGCAATGTGAGAATTTCAAAACATACCAAGATAATGATCCGAAGCATACTGATGACATTTGACAGTTGTGGGTCCACTATCATTGTCCATGTCCGATTAAGACCCCGGAACTGAGTCCATATCTTAATTCCATTGGACACATTGGGATTATTTGCAGTAAAAAATTATCAAGCACCAGATTTCTAGCAAACAGGAATTAACAGAACATCTGATCAAAGAATGGGCCAAAATCGGCGCATTATTGTTACCAAATTCGTAGAGTCTATACCAAATCATCTGCAAGAAATCATAAAATGCAAATGGTAGCCCAAAAAGTTGTTAACTATCTGTTTCATTATTATTTTTTTACTTTACTTCACCAGTGTCCCAATATTTTATTGGTACATTTTTTACCTGATTTATTTTTTAGTTTAAATTATAGCCATAGATGTACTGAAGAATGGGTTATATTTGAGATATCACGATTTCTATTTATGAAAATGCGATGTAATTTATTCCTTTTGCTTCATTTGTATACATCATATTTATTAAAAAATTGAATCTTGTAAAATTGCACTGCGCCCCAATACTTTTTTGAGATACTATATACATGGCACTTCTGAATGATTGTTTTCAAACTGAAATATCCCAAGATCGTCTTTAGAAATTTATATTTAGACAATGGCAACTAAAGCATGTTTCTCATTAGCTTGTAAAACACAAATAGGGTGTCCACTAAGTTTCAAGCGAAAGAAAACAACAGCGACCTCAATTATGATAGCCGCGCTTTTCAATCATTTTCGGATTTGAAAATATGAAGTTAGGAATAATTATTGATTTTAAATGCCATTAAAAACCATTAATTATTATTCAAAAAATTAAACAATTTCATTATTTAAAATGTGACTTTCAGACTGTTAAATCTGATAAGAAATCGACTAAAAGAATACGATGTTAGCATATGCCAAACATCAAATCTCAAGTCCACGAATGCTCCAATGTTTTCTGGCCAAATTTCTGAAACATCAAAATATTCCTAATTATTTGGAAACTATGTTTAAGAATAAGGTGTCAAAACTTAAAAATTCACCTACTCATTTCTTTAAATGGAGAAAATGCATGGTACACATTTTAGATATAATTTTTTTATGAATACTTAGTTTAGTCATTAGTTTTTCTGATGGGCCTAAAATCCATTACACCTTTAAAAACATTGCAACTCTTTTACAACATGGCAGTTTTTCAAGACAACTTATTTTATCCAGAATTATCAGGAAAAAAATGATTTTCATCGAGTACTGAATTCTGAAAATTTTTTGCATGAATGGAAATGAGTTATATACATTATAATAATAATGATATACATTTATACAACACATGCACATTTAATGAGTTGAATTATATTTTAAAAATATATTTTTGGATATAAGCATTGCTTTTAAATAGCAAAGCATCTGACTGATAATGATAACTCTAAGCAGCTATATGCATTCGAATCATCATCCAATATCTTAGATTTCCATTTTTATGTTTAATTCTTATAGACTTTTTTAAATTTTAAAACGTATTTTTTAGCGAAATTCGGGAATTTTCGTTTTCTTAAGTCCGGAAATTCCGGATTTGTGAAATATCGACTGATTATTTATCTCATATTTTATATCAGAACAAATACATCATCAGAGATTACATTCAGATTCAAATGCATCTCAAGACCCTATTGCTAAATAATTATTGAATAACTGAGCCATTCACCAAAATTCTTGACATTCCACAAAGCAGTTCTTTCTTGCTAATAGTTTATCATCCCCAGCATCTGTTGATATATAAACTTAAAGTTTTAATATAACCCTTGAAGCATTATGTAGAAAAACATAGTGTAGGTACCAGTGGAGGCTCTTCAGATCGGAGACAAGAAGTGCTGCGAAGTTGTATAGACCTAAGTTGTAGGAAATTTTATGCTGATTATTTTGGTATATAATGATGATATACTAAAAAATGATAGTTTTTGAGTTATAAGCAAAAACCAGAAAAACTTTTTTTCATGTGTTTTGGACATAATTAAAATTCCTACAAAACTTTTCCTCAAAACTCAGATTCGTAATCAGCACCCCAAAAAACATAAAGGAACAAAAAATTACAACTCCTACAGAATTTGATTTAAAAAACTACTTAACGACTGGACTACTGAGAGAAAGCTAAAAGAAGCCAAATGAGGAAGTCGCGCCAGGCAAGAGCTGCTCCAGGGGCAGCTTTCGGGGTTCTAATTTCAATGGGAGAATGTTTGCTTTTTCCTTCCGACCAAGAGTTCCGAGTTGCTCAATGTGCGAAATTTCGTGAAAAAAAAAAGCATTCACGGATATTCCAAAGTTTGTTCTGAGACAAGGTTCAAAGTCGTAGAATTCCTGCCACCAAAACTCCTCTTCCCCCACACAGGAGATTTCGAATTTCATTTCTAGCCTCGATACAAGGTCACAATCTAGGCAGAAGTACTCGATGCGAGGCAGCTTTCCCGCTAGCCTCGCATCGAGGTCCCAAATTGGAATCGGTGGATGGAGTTTTGGATTTTGAGTTTTTTTTTGAATTCCACCACTTCGAATCCATTTGCTACAAATTTCATAGGTTTCCGACCTTGACGATAGGTTTTTCCTTCCCTTGTTCCAAAAATTCCAGTTTGGAAGAGCGGTGAATGGCCCGCTTAAATCCGGCAATTCATCTGTACTCCATTCCATCCATTTGTCCCAACACTGGTTTTTTCCCACCCATTCAAGTCGAAAAATCAGGCACGTCATTCATCTGAAGCTCCAAAGTGCGCTGGCAGTAGGGGAGAGCGATCTTCTCTTCCCCTCTACAGCTGTGCTCTTCGATCCCCCCTATTCCCCCCCACTCAGCGGATTTCCGATAAAGGTAGCCTCGTCGCGAGGTCCCAACCTAGTCAAATCGTTTGATGTGCCGACTACCCTCCCTAAGGGTCCCACCTAAAGAATCGGCGGAAGAAGGGCTAGAATTTGATTTGGTTGGAATTCCATCGATTCGAGTCATTTGTTCTAAATTTCATAGGTTTTCAACCTTGACGATTGCTTTTTCCTTCCCGTGTTCCAAAATTTTCATTTTGGAAGAGATATGAATGGCCTGCTTAAAGCTTGTCACAAGCCGGCAGGCAGAAAAATCTTGATACAATATGCAACAATTTTTAGCAATAACCTCTGCTCCCTAGTAATTATTTTTAAACCAGCTGGAGTATTCTCTCCTTGACTTTCCCATACGCTTATACAGTATGTCAAGTTTTCATTTTAGTTTAGTAATGTAGTGAAGAAAACCTATTATACAATTTAAACTCTTCCCTTTGCCCAATAGGCTCCAAAATTTGATACATATCTACAATTTTGGTGTCCAGACCATGTATCGAATTTGATTTATCTAGTTTGTTGCGTTTTTGAGTGATCGTGTTCACATTCATACGGACAGACAGAATGAAAAACAGTCAATCTTTGACAGATTTCGTCCAAAATTTGACACAGAATTACAATTCTGATGATAAAAACATGTGCAGAATTTCATTCGTCTGAGTCTCCGCGTTTCTAAATTATCATGCTTATCTGCCCAGTGATGGAGAGACTTCCTGTTTATGGAATTTGTCCAAAACTTGATACATGAGTCCTGCAGCTGCAAAAGTGGTCATCTCCAAAACGGAAAATTCTTCAGAAAAGTGGATTTTCTGTCACATATAGCCAAAGTGAGATTTAAAAAAAGACTGCGTGGAATTCGAGGCACTTGGGCAGTGTGATTCAGTATGCAATTTATGGTAATGAAGCATGAAGAAGGGGTGGAGTTATTTAAGGTTTTGTTTTGGAGATGGCCAGTTTTGCAGCTCGTTTTGGAGACGGCCAGTTTTGCAACAATATGAAATCTAAATAAATACGCCAAATTCTACAGAAAATACGAGACATAATATATTTTGCAAAATATTATTATAATAAAGAGGTATATACTATTTTTCCCATAAAAATATATTCAATCATAGAAAAAATTCGGATTCTCACAGCCACATTTTCTCCAAAGTCCCACAAAATATTGTCTGTGTCTTCCTGAGGATTTCCTTCCCACTCTCGCTGTCCTTGAGCTTCTGATTGTATAATGTTTCTATTGAAAACCTATTTGTCGACGTTCTCTGAACTCGGTCCAAAATGCATCGTCAGTAATTTTGTACATCATGAAGCTTTAGAGGGTTCACGATTAAGCCTGGAGTCACGACTCTACGTTTACTGGTCATGATACTTTCCTCTCTCTTCAGAACTTATTTTCTCTCATCTGCCTCAGATCTATGAAAGGTCTTTTTTTGCACCAATATTTTATTATTTTGTTTCCTTATTAAATAAAAATATTTTTGTCGGGACGAATTTGAAATGCCATCTTGCTGGTTGTTTTCTGAAAATGCTGCTAATTTTCTTCTAGTCATAATCGAGATAATCTCTCCCTACAGTGGCGATTCCAGGATTTTGATCTGGGACGGGCTGAGGTCATAAAAATTTTATATCCTCGTGACATCATGGCTTATGTAAGTCAAAACAATTTAACTTTACTTACCTGACATAAGAATCACAAAAGGCACTACAATATTTTCTATAATTTAATAAAAACACAATGAAATAAATAGCCAAAAAATGTTTTCGACCGCGTTTACACCGCATGTACGAGTGGAATGACTACAAAAGCGGGAAAATTTTCGGAGTCAGTAAAGCAAGAAAGCAGTGTTACCACGTTTCATTTTTTAGAAAAAGAGATTCAGAACAAACAGGTGTAGTAATTTGAAAAACATCAAGAATTTTGGTTTAGCTCTGGGGGAGGTTGCAGCCTCATAGCACCCTCTTGTATCGGCTATTGTCTCCCTAGCTTAAAAACTCTCCCACTTTTTGAAAGACTTTCTTGATGTTGACTTGGTTTAATAACGGACTCAATTTCCTTCATTTTCTTTTCAATTCGTGCAAGCACGCGGTCTGAAGGAATAAAAGAATGCTCTGGATTGTGAACTTTATCTTCTTAGGGTACCTAGGGGCATGCTTAGACAACAACACTGAAGCATAAACATCAGTGTAGTGTTTTTGCTTCAACCTCTACTCCGGTTTTTCACACAGGCGTTAAAGTCGCTCGCCTCAGGACCTTGCGGAGCCTGAGAATCTGTTCAATGTACATCGCAGTGCGAAACCTAAGTTAAATTTACATTAAGTAGGAGAAGGGGCCTCAAAACAATTATGCGCCAGTGGCCTCATATTATCAAAATCCGCCACTTCTCCACATCCACCAGCTATATATCTGAGGACCTAACGACTGTGAAGTCGGTATTCTATAGCCAATGAAACAAAGCTTATAAAATTTCATTGGAAGCCTTTGGGAATTTATGTCCCCTTCAGTGTATATGAATTTGCTATTGTTGGTCAAGAGATCTTTCGATGAGATGTATACGATGGTGAAATTATATAGGTACAGCTACCTACTATAATATGTCGACTGTACGAGGACTTTCGGCAGCCAAGCATAGGTAAATAGGTCCTCCCTCTTTTCTCTTCAAAGAGAAAAAAAATGCAGCTCGCTTTTCATGTATGTGCATTCAATTGTAAATGTCTGTTTCTCTTCGTCAATCTTAGCTGCTTAAATCCTCTCATTCATTTCCAAGCATTCAGAAAGAACATCAACAATAGGCGAACCAAAGCCAATATTGGTTCTTGTGTTGAATAGGTTTTTGAAGTACCAAAGACTAACTGTGAGGGACTTGTCTTGGGTACTGGAGTTGTAAATGAGCCATATTATTCTTATGTTTAGTTAACTGCTGTGGTAATTTCTCACTTGAGTCTTATTCCGACAGTAGGGAAATTCAATGCACTTGAATGCATTTGTGAAAGAGATCACAGCGTTCTTTTTTGGCTCAAATGCCGCTGATCTTCGGTCTCCTCATCTTTTTTATGAAGGCACAATGGACATTTCCGTGGCATTTATCCGCCTCCCACCTTACAGTCGTCTCCCATATTCCCTTTTATACATAAATAAATGAATAGAGCCTATTATGAATAGAAACTGCCGTTTCTGTTTTGCCACCTCTCGCTTCCCCACAAACGGATCTCTTTTATGCTACCGTATCTGATGACGTCAACCGTTCAACTTCAACATTTTTCTACATTTTGTTCAAAAGTGTTATAATTTAGGAAGACCAAACTCGAATTTATCGCAGTTTCCATATTCACAGTCAATCTTTGACAGATTTCATCCAAAATTGACACAGATTCTACAATTCTGATGATAAAAACATGTGCCAAATTTCATTCATCTAAATCTTAACGTTTCTAAATTAT